>JANBPO010006173.1:2607751-2765033 GCA_024336825.1 Amorphophallus titanum
CGCCCGCCGCGCTCTGCCACGAATCCGGGTTCAACTCGGCGGCGGTGGCGGACTTGTCGATGGCGGTCTGGGCATCGGTCACGCGCTGGGCCACGCGGCCAGCGGCGTCCTGGCGCAGTGCCCGCACCTGAAGGTCGGCGCCAATCTCATTGATGCCTCGCTGGACCATTGTGCGTGCCAGGGGGTTGGGAGCACCCTGGAGTGCCGCCTTCTGCGCGGTGTCGAAGTCCTGCATAACCGCCGGGGTAAAGCCACCTGCCTTGGCGATTTCATCCGGGGACTTCTGGGAGTTGTTCAGCAGCGACTGTTCGGCGGTGACGCGCAACTGCGCCAGGGTGGAGGACATGTAACTGGCCGCGTCATGCTGCTGCCACTGCTGCGTGAGCTGACCGGCGCTTGCGCCCAGGTCCTCAAGACCAGCACCGACCGGAGAGACTGGGCTTTGCTCCGGGATAATCCGGCGCATCCCCTCCTCGACCGGGACGCCCGTGCTGATGGCCCCGATGGGGACCGGGCGTGCCATCAGTTACCCAGCGCCTGGTTGCCGGCGACCTGGGGGGTGGGGTTGGAAGCAGCGCCTGTGATGTTGCCGAAGATGCTGCGACGCTTTCGCAGCAAGTCGGCCTGCTGCTGAGCGGCGTTCGCCGCGGTGTCCTGTAGCGTCTACTTCATGTGACGTGAATTAAAGAATTGGCGCCTGCCTACGAGGACGCCAATTTGAAATAAATTTTATTTAATTGTGATTAATTTGAGAATTGGTGCCCCTCTGAAGAGATGTGATTTCTTTAATTAGCACCCTCTTGAACGGACGCGAATTTCTATCTCTTAGGCTTTATCGCTGTTTTGATCCTTTGACCGTGGATCTTTGGCACTATTGTCTCAAGGCCGAGACTTAGTCCATGTTTCTTGATTCTACGTGATACACTCTATCTCTTGGTGAGGTTAGGACCCTCTGTCAGATATTCCTCCTGCCAAATCAAAACATTCTTCATCAAGGCCTCCGTAAGACTCCGCTAGTCTTGGAATCTCTCAAGGAAGCTGAGTAGGTTGTACCTTAAAAATTCATGAACCCTGTTTTGATCATGTCACTCTGAAAAACCATGACACCCAGCCATCATAAAGCGCCATGATTGGGTGATCTATAAGAGTCCTGATTCTACTTAGAATTGGCGTCTGGATCAGTCGTCATGAATTCTTTAAGTAGCAACTAGGACAATTGACGCTAATTCAGTCAGTTTTACTATTCACCAGAATTAGTGCCCGTTTGAGTGGACGCGAATTCTTTAATTGACAGCATCCTGAGTGGATGCCAATTTACCTTGGTTTCTCGCTTGTCACGATTTCATGAGGTACTTTATAGTCTCTACCCTTGAACTCTATTATTTCATGATTATCGTCCGTGTTTGTTATGACATGATATTTCTTTCAAAAATTCATTCACGATATTTTTGAAACATAACCCCTTAACTCTATATTGGCCATATCTGTGAAGATTCTGAAATATTTAAGGGATGTGTGTTGAGTTTCTCTAGTTATTTTGATTGATTTTGATGATAACAAAACTCCGAGCTGGCTAACGATCTAGTGTCGTGTCCACTTGCATAAGAGCGAGCACAAGAAGGTAATTAAGCCCATTTTTCATCATGATCAAGTGTGCACATGATTAAGCTTTCAAAACTGCATAAAATGAGCCAAATGAACTCTAAACAAATGGTATACAATGATTTAATGCAACGTTTGTTTATATGGATGTGTGCTTCTTGGACTAATATGATTGTTATTGCAGTAAACCCAGACTTTGGTCGACCAATGAAGCTTGGTTGGTCGGCCAAAATTCCTAGAATTCAAAGGTTTATAGGTTTTACAGGGTTCGGTCGACCAATTCTCAAGGTTCAGTTGACCAATTATTCCAGAAGCCAAAACTCTGCTGCTGTTGGAGAGAACTTTATATGTTGAGACAACCGAACACTTACATGATGGGGGCAAGCTCAAAGCCTCAAAATCAGGTTCAAGATTCAGATTGACATTCCCTATACTGTTTTGATAGCAGAGGGAAACATCCTGTCCAGCAACTCTGATTCTTCACTTGTAGGGTGCAGGATGAAGTCTTTGACAGAAACTTTAGAATTAGGAATAAGATTTGCATGGACATAATCTACCACGCTGTGATTATTAATCCAATTGTCATACCAAAAAATAGTGTTGTTTCCATCCCTGACAACAACCCTTTTAAATTGGAGTAGGAGGTTCTTAGCCTTGATCCAACTCCTTCTAGCAAGCCCATTCATATTTTTGAAATGGACATCTCTTAAGTGACACCGGCGGATATACTTAGCTCTAAAATAGTTAGCCCATAAGGAATTTGTATGCATAGCCTGCCATAACATCTTAACCTGCAAAGCAATATCCATAGCCCATCGGGTTGAGCTCATATCTAAGCACGACCACCTGAAGTTCCTTCTCAGACAGTCCGTCCTCTCAGGCCAACTAGGGAAATGGGCTCTCCTGCTTATGGAGTACGACATCACCTACGTCCCTAGAAAAGCAATCAAGGGGTAGGGCATGGCTGAATTCTTGGAAGCCCATCTAGTACCGAATGATTCTCCCCTCAACGCGGAGCTTCCAGATGAGGAGTCTCTTGTTCTTCAACAGCAACAACTGGCTGAACAGAGTAGAGATGTCTTGCATTACTGGCAACAAGATGCCCTCACAGCTAGCCTACCTTGCTGGGAGTTATACTTCGATGACGCATCTTGAGGTACTACCCGAAACAACCTCAGCTCAGGCAATACGGTAGGTGCCAAAATTATCTTCCTGACTCCTCAGGGCGGAGTTTTGTACAACTCCTGCACCCTCATGAAGGCTCTAACCAATAATGAAGCTGAATACGAAGCCCTAATCATTGGACTCCAGATGGCTCTCGACATGGGCGTCAAATGCCTCAAAGCCTTTGGAGATTCTCAACTGATAGTCCGACAGGTCCTTGGCATCTACGACGTGCAAAAATCAGAGCTAGTCCCATACCACACCATCGTCACTCGGCTAACCCAGAAGTTCTATTTCTTAGAAATAGACCACATTCCCAGAAGTGGCAACGCCCAGGTTGACGCCTTGGCAAAGTTGGTTGCGGCCATCAAGCTACTGCCCGAGGGTGAAGTCGACATCATAGTCAAACATAGAAGACTGATGCCTAGCTCACTCAAAAGTAACTCTGGTCTCACAGTTTACGAGGTCCAAGGCTTTGACCAGGACACTTTTCCAGAATAAGAAGATTGGCGTGAGCCCATCATCAAATTCAAGAGGGGATGGCTACCCCCTGACTGGGCTCAAAGGGTCTGACTGCTCCACCGTGCAATGTCATATGAGTTGATCAACGACTCTCTGTACCGACTTGTCCACGAGAAGGACAAGTCCATTCTCTTGAGATGCGTCTCCCCAGCAGAGGCTCGAGCCATCATGTGCGAGGTCCATTCCAGGCTGTGTGGCGCACATCAAGCCGGGGACAGAATGAAGCATAACATCAAGCTCAAAGGCTTCTATTGGCCTACCATGTATGCGGACTGCATCCAGTATGCTCGCACATGCCATCAATGCCAAGCTTTTTGCCCAGTACCCAGAAGGTCTCCTAACCCACTTTGCCCTACAGCCCCTACCTGACCATTTGCCGAGTGGGGTATGGACATTGCAGGGCCTTTCCCGCCATCTTCCAAAGGTCACAAGTACATTCTAGCCGCCACCGACTACTTCTCTCGTTGGGCAGAAGCCCTTCCCCTATGAGAAGTCACCAGCGAGGTGGTCGCCAGATTTGTCTGACATAACATCATCTACCGATTCGTCACTCCCAGTCACATAGTCTCCGACAGCGAGACGCCATTCAAGAACAAGGCCATGTACCAGTTGGCAGCCAAGTTTCACATCGACTGGAGAACTTCTTCGATCTACAACCCACAGGCCAACCGTTTGGCCGAGGCCTTCAACAAGACTCTCTGCAAGCTCCTGGCTAAGATTGTTAGCCACCAAAAATGTGACTGGGGCGAAAAGGTCTCCGAGGTATTATGGTCCTACCGGATGGTCTACAAAACCCCCACGGGATGTTCGACGTTCTCTCTCATCTACGAAGCGAAAGTTGTCATCCCCATCAAAATTTAGCTATCGTCTTACCATGTAGCAGTACACACTGGCTTGGTCGGCTCTGATGAAAATGAATACCAGAGAAGTCTGGAAGAGCTTGCTGATCTAGAAGGCGAGCGGCTCGAAGCCTAGCAACACCTGCAGATATACCAGGCCCACATGGCGCGAGCCTACGACAAGCTCGTGAAGCAACGAGCCGTCAAGCAAGGCGACCTAGTCATGATTAAGGAAAGAGAAGTCATGGCAGGGTGGGGCCTACATGGTTGTGGACCACATGGGCCACAAACCCTTCCTGTCTCTCAATGTCACACACATGAAGCTGTATCATGCACCAGAACATGAGTTCACGCACCATGTTGACTAAGGCGTATGCTCCCAGTCCCAGCCAGCCGAACTCGTCTTCACCTCGTAGAAGACCGAACCAGTCACCTCTCCCGGTTCTTCTGTCCTGCCTAGCAACAGGGCCAGTTGAGCCCTCCCATAATCACCATTGGACATTCTCGGGAGCTAGTCTCTCATCTTTGCCCCCGCAATGACAAGAGCGAGGGCACCGCCGCGCCAACCATAGCCCAACCATCAGGCTCTTAGGTAAGTAAATAAAAAATAACAACAAAAATATCACAAAATGGGGCTAAAAATGGAGGTGCCCCAGCAGACCCAGTTGTCCCCCTCCACGAGGAGGTGACTGGGGGCAAAAAGTCCAACAACCCGACTAAGTTGAAATCCCAAAAGGGTGCCTCAGGCAAAATTGGGAAACCCCTCGACGTGAAAACCCGCAAGGGCGTGTCGAAAAAAGCTAAAGGGGGTCGACTCTGGTGAAAACCCAAAAGGACGTTGGAGCCGATAACAGGAAAGTTTTTATTCCCCCACCAGTTAGGGTGGTCTTCACCTACTTCCGAATAGACCACAGGACTCTCTCGCACTGATCACTGGTCAATTCACGTCTCCAAACCGGTAGCCCGACACTTCCCAGTCATCCCTCATTTCACCTTCTCTACTCTCCAGTCGATTCCCATCTTTCTGTGACATTCCAGCCGTTAATCCTGCAAGACCCAGTTCCAGTACATCCCAGGTCTCTGTCATTATACACTCCCATATTCCATAGTCCAGTACCCCCAGTCATATTGGGCCAGGGTGATATATCCCTTGGTCCCACAATCCCATAACTAGCAAAAGCCCCGGGTGGGGGTAAAGCCATGCCTGATTGCCAACATTCTCTGGTTTTCAGATATGTCCCTTAACAACATCCTGCTATGGACAACGATCTTCAGAACCAAAAATAAATATCAAAATAGGATTAAAAATAGAGATACCTTGGCAGCCTCAGTCGGCTCCCATTAATAGTATCGTCTAGGGGCCTATTTATATAGGACGCAGCGGTGTTCTGACTTAGCAATAGCGTTGTTCAGGGAGTAGTGTTCTACTTGATCATGGAGATCACTCGTCGGCCACTCGTCCATCCTCGGAGGGAAAGTCTCGTTGTTGACGTCTCGACGGCGTGGGTGCGACCTATTTCTCGCCAGGGTAAATCCCGCAATAAGAACCCTAACGTTCATCCATTAGCTAATTCTACGGCATTCAAAATGAACGCATGTGAATGTTTTGCCGGTGGAGAGCGAAGTTTTCATGGGCCCTGAATGGGTCACATTTATAGGGCCACCGATTGGCCAGGGTGGACCGTTACGGATTTGACAGTCCTAATATGTAATGGGCCATGTTGAGTCTGGTAAATTTTTCCTTCCTTACATTTCATTTTTAAAGCGAGAGTGAAGACTTGACTCTAAGTTGTCTAGAAATTAAGCTTGCCAAACAATCAGCTTAAGATGCTGAAGTGTGTTTCTCGTTGTTGAAGGATGTCAGCTCTTTCTTTAGAAGTGAGCTAGTTTTATATAAATGAGCTAGATTCGAAACCCATACAAATGTCATATACATAGGGGCGAAACCCTCCAAGATACGTACTTTTTATTCTGCACGGACCAAATCCACGTCCACGCCAAAAGGTGATGATGGCCATCCTCCACCCTCCACCCTCTCTATCAGAGGAGAATTTTTAGCCCCGAGTCGGACCTCTCTAATTAATACGAAGGTACCCCAACCCACACAACATTTCCTTTGCCAAGTGAAATCACATGCACGTACAGCGGGTGTTAGCTCCAAATTAGCGAGTTAGTGCTCATTTGTTAATTCTATGCCTAAAAAGAATCCATATATAATAAGTTAACAGTCAAGTGCCATCTTGACCCCACCTTCCAAGTGCATGCCCACAAAGCTGTACGACACAACTAATGGGTAGTGTTTATGATAATTAACTAGGAGTTTATTTGTTTATGGATTAAATCAGTAGCATGCACTATAGCTGGATCTCTTAACAATATAATTAATTTGTAACGGGACTTATTAAGTCTGTCCTTTTGTCTCGAACCTAAAATCTAGTACACTTATCGAGAATCTAATACCTTGCATATGGACTCGACCATATATATATAGACTCGTTTCTCTTTCTTATCCGTTCTCATGCACTAATGATGGCTCTAGCTTCTTGAAATTCATATTTATATAATTAACTGTAATCTTAATTAGATAAGATTTTAATCGACCCAACTCGGCATTTCTTTTGAATCATTCTTCAAGCTGTTAGCCAGCGGAGCAAGCTGTGTTGCTCAGCGGCGAGGAGTAGTTCCTCGGACAACAAGCTGTGAGGCTCAGCGGGTTTAGCAAGCTGTGAGGCTCAGTGGTCTGGGATTCAATCCCTAAAGTTGTGGATCTACAATTTGTTGGGATTCGTCCCCAAAGCTGTGGATCAATAGGTTTAAACTGTGTGTCAGTGGAAAGCCTCACTCTAGTTTGAGCGAGGGGTGGACGTAGGTCTCAAGGTTGAGATTGAACCACCTTAAAATTACTTTCTCCCTTGTGTGATTGCTTATATCTTTAATCCTTCATTTAGATGTATGCCTAGGATCGTTCTCAGCTGGCATATGATACATACTATTTTTTCATTCGTATGATGTATGTGTGCCTTCAACCAAGGAGTAAATAGAAAGGTGTGGCTGGAAAGATACGTTAGGCCTATCTAGAATGTCACCTCTTCCGTGAGGAGATCCTAGATCGATCCTCCGCCTCGTACAAGACTTGGTTGTGGGTGGTTTGTCATCCTTGAGTGTAGTTTAAAATTTTAATTCTGCAAAAGTTTCATTGGGGATCCATTCACCCCCCCTCTGGATCTTAGTCGTGCATATATTATCTAGCACCACTATCTCGACAATCCCCACTTCAGCAGGGCCAGGAACAAGCCGAATGATGGTCTCTCCCTATGTACATTGCCAGCTAATAAATCCCACTTGGCCAGGGTGAACTCATGAGCTCTCGTCAACATGCCTTCTGCTGGAGCCAACTCTGATACTCCAGCGACAGCATCACACTTCTGGGGCTTTCTGGGGAAATATATGGGCTCCAAATCTACCAAGCTATCTCAGCCCAAGAGGATACTCTATTCAGCTACTCGAACCAGAGGGGCATCCCTGTTACCAAAGAGATTAAAGGCATGAAGAAAAGCAAGTAGGTGCTGATCTTTTGGAACGTCTGCTCTATAGCTTCGGCTATAGTCAAATTGAAAGCGGCTACTATCTGAGAGCGCCAGGCATCCGACATCCATGGTGTCTGTCTCTGAATCTGAGGAGTCGACCATCGTAGCAAGGTGATCCCACCCTTTATCAATCTCATTAATGTTGTTCTAGGTCACAACTAGCCTTATCAACCCTCCATACGGGTCACATGTGTCACGCCCCGAGCCTTTATGAACAGCGGAAGTCTCGCTCGGGAAACGTGAATAGCCGGCATGCTAAGTCTCTCGCAAGTAAGCATGTTCAGAGCACGATACCCCAAAGACGCTGGAAAGCAAGTACACGCAGAAAGCGTTGCAGATCGGTAGCAAGTATGAATCCATCCCCTTCGAGGAAGAGTATACCGACAAGAAAGCTGCACGTATCGCCGCGCAGCTGGAAGTGGCTATCTGGCAAGGTGATACCAACAGCGGTACTGCCAACTTGAACAAGTTCGACGGCTTGATCAAGATTATTGACCAGGCTTCCGGCTCCGTGGTACATGCCAACAGTGCTACCTACATGAGCGGCGCTCCTTACGGTTCCGGTACGGTGATAACCGGTGACGTGGCGCTGGCAATCGCCGACGGCATGTACAGTGCGATCCCACAAAACATCATCGACAAAGACGACGTGGTGATCTTCTGCGGCTGGGACTTCTTCAAAGCCTTCATTCTTGGCCTGAAGTACCGCAACCTGTACCACTTCTCCGGTACGGACGATCAGTCCGGCGAAATCACCATCCCAGGCACCAACTACAAGCTGGTAGCCGTGCAGGGCCTGACCGGCACCAAACGCCTGTTCGCTCTGCGGATGTCCAACATCTTCCTGGCTACCGACATGCTGAACGAGGAAGAAAAGTGGGAAATCTTCTTCGCCAAAGAGGCCGACGAAGTTCGCTTCTCCGCAGAATGGAAGTTGGGCGTACAGGTAGCCTTCCCTGACGAAATCGTGGAATTTTCACTGACCGCATCCTAAGATACCGGGCCGGGTAACTCCGGCCCATTCCATAACATTAAACCAAACACCATGCCCTGCAACCTCACGCAGAACATGCCTATTGACTGCCGGGACAGTATCGGCGGCGTAAAGGAAACGCTCTTTATCGAGTTCGACAACGTCGAAGGGATCACGGAGGCTTCCGGTGTGGTGACGGCGATTACCGTCGCTACCGGCAAACAGTTCCGGCGTTATATCATGCCGAAAGAAACTTCCTTTTTTACGGAGACGCCAAACGCCAGCGTTCAGAACGGAACGATATTCTACCAGCAGGAGCTGACCATCGTAATCAACAAGATGCAGGCCAACACCCGCAACGAGTTGTTGCTGCTTGGTCAAAATCGGCTTATAGCCATTGTACTGGACCGCAACAACAAGTACTGGCTTCTCGGGAAGGAGAACGCTATGGACCTGACAGGCGGTGATGGCGGTACGGGAACGGCCACCGGTGACCGTAACGGTTACTCCCGCGTATTTACCGGCCAGGAACGTGAACTGGCTCTCGAAGTGCAGTCAGACATCATTACGGGCTTGCTTTCTCCTGCGGCTCATAAAAGTAAGCATGAATACAGCATAACCATCCATGAATTACATAACATTTAATAAATAAACCCTTGCCATTTCAACCCATGTTCCCCCAGGACTATAACGGTCTCCTATAGGTGCGCCAGGAGTCTCTAACGGACTAACATTGGTCTGCCATAGTCTGTCGGTTCATGACCCTCGAGGGAGAAAGCCTGATGATGTGACGGTTTAATAAGGATGCGTTAGAAGGTTGTGACGGTCTTACAATAGACCATTACATTTCCTGAGATTTCAAAAAAACAAACCGATCACTCTTCTCCCTCCACTCATTCTAACAACACACAAAACACAACGCCCCACACCCGCGACTCCGATGACTCAGCCACTCTGGCGAGCACCGTCGATCACCAGCGACCACCGTGGCCACCATGGTGAGGAGAAAGGCCATCGTCAAGTTTAGAAAGAGGATAGAGAGGGAGGATATAGCCCCGGCGGTGGTGGACCAATCAGAGGAAGAAGCCCCACTGGCGGCGGCGGTGCAACCGGAGGAAGAGGAACCCTCCACGGCTGTGGAAGAGGCCGAGGAAGTTGCTGGGGAGGAGGGAGAGGGTACCACGATGGAGGAGTAGCCAGAGAAGAAGAAAGATGGGCACTCGTCCGAGGTAGGCTCCTGACCAAAAAAGTCCTTTTTTGATGCTTTAAATGGTTTGCATGTGTGGGTAATGAAGGGGAAATGGGTCTGGGGACCCATTTGAACAATTTGTAGGCCCTATGGGCCATTTCCATGACCTAGGGAAATGAGGAAGACGTCGCCATTTTGCTGGGAGCGTAACGGTCCTTCCAGTGACCGTTACAGACTCTAGCGAGCCACCCTTGGTGCGTCAGACGACTCTGACAGGGTAACATATGACCGTCAGCGGGACCAGGGATAGAAGTTGCATTTTTTTAAGTTTTTGATTATTTGATTTTTTTGTTATTTTTATTTATATTAAATGTAATGCAATGAAGTTACTGACCATGCTCCATGTGTGTGCAGGGGAAAAGAATGACCAGAATCTCATGGCTTCAGATTAGGGCAGTGTTCCAAGCATTGCCCGATTATCAGAGGGAGCGATTGACTGCCATGGGCTTCGGGGAAGTGCTCAGCATAGAGGTTACAAGAGTTGACACGGCACTACTGTATGCACTGCACGAAAGGTGGGATCCAGTTAGCCGGGCCTTCATCTGTCCGTGGGGTCACATGATCCCAACACTGGAGGATATCACAAGGATCACAGGGCTAAGGGTGCATGGCAAGGCAGTGACAGGCTTCACCTTCACCGACTACTGAGATCTTGCTCAGGAGCTACTGGGGCTAGATTTGGTGAGGCTGGGACACCACTCGTCCCAGTTGTCACGGTCGACACTCCCGGAGAGCTTGGGTCTTCGAGGAGCAGCGATCGCTGTGGGAGAGTTATTGGAGCAGCACATCGACCAAGTGATCGAGCAAGTTCACCCGAGAGTATCAGCGGAGGCGGGGCCAGAGGGAGATAGAGTTCTGAGGCACTTCCTGATCTTGCTGTTCGAAAAGCTACTATTTTTGACCCAAGCCGATGTCATCAGCTGCAGGCTCCTACCCTTGCTGCAAGATTTAGATAGAGTGGGCAGATACGCCTGGGGAGAGACAGTGCTAGCCTTCCTCTTCGAGTCTCTCAGCACGACCGACCAGGAGACAATGCTAGGTGGTTTCTCGCCTTTCCTACAGGTAAACTTTAAATGCTTCTAAATGCTTTTCTAAGTGCTTTCTAAATGCTTTTGCTATATGCTTTCTAAATGCTTTTGCTATATGCTTATGACTTTCTTAGATGCTGACAATTGCCTTCTAAAATGCAGATCTGGAGCTTCCTATATCTGCCCGGGATCAGACGAGGGACACAACTACATCCAGAGAGGATCCCCATCGCGAGGCGGTGGGTCGTAGCTCGGGATATGGGGTCGATCAGGAGACTGACTCGGGCTATCCAGGATGACATCGACGCATTCCCGTATGCATCAGTAGGCTTCAAGACTTAAATGCTTCTAAATGCCCTTAAATGCTTTCTGAATGCTTTTCTAAATGCTTTCTAAATGTTTACATGGACTCAATTGCCCTCTCCAGTGCGCTGGACACCGTATCGAGACGAGAGACATGAGGGACAGTCGTGGGTGGAGGCTTCCCTGGCGTATGACGGGCGAGACATTTGGTTGCACTGCATCAATGTCATCGAACCCCTTCACTACCGCCTAATCATGAGAATGCAGGGAGTACACCAGCCTAAGGTCGAGTTCCCTAGCAGAGACAACGCTACGGGAGGTCCTCGAAGGGACTCAGTGGCGACGTCTATTGGAGTGTTCGGGAGGCCGACCAGATTAGAGACTGATCTGAGGCTTACCTGAAGGCCTATGCTCGATGATAGTAAAAGCCCAATCGACCAATGATGAGGCTTACCTGAAGGCCTATGCTCGACGATACGGTGACTAGGTGTTCTGAGGTGCCCGACGACCGGTATGAACTTCTAAACTCATGCTTTTCCTATTATTTGAAATTTTTTATAAGCACTGACACTGTGACTCGCTATGTGCAGCTGAACCCTCAGGGCAGAATTGCTTATCTCCAGGGACTCCTACATGCGACAATCCAGCAGAGTGATGAGTATAAGGCAGCGTTGGATATTCTGGTAATCTTAACTGAACCCTGAATTTATTTTAATATGCTCATGCTTGACTGACATTGATTCTTAAATGCAGCGAGCCGAGGGAGTTCAGCGGGCGGGACCAGACGCACCATCCTCATCGTCACAGCCTGTTGGAGGTCGTGCTGAGTGAGATGAAGACTTTTCTCAGGTAGTAGCTCGGGCCGAGGAGGCCGAGGCCACCCTTGCAGAGCGGGTAAGTGACTAACCGAGTTCCTTCTTGACCTAAATGTTTTATGATTATGCAAATGCCTTAACTGACTACGCTAAATGCAAGATGCAGGCGAGAGAGCTGACGGTAGCCTTGTCCAAGGTGGAGCGTGCCCGAGCAGAGGTGGAGCATTCCCAGGCAGATCTCGAGCAATCCCGAGTAGAGGTGGGGCATCTCTGAGTGGAGCTGGAGTAGGCACGGGCTGAGACGGGGCGACTCCATATTGGGTCTGTGGACTTAGAGCGCTGCCGGACCGAGGCGAGGGAGGCGTGGCATCAGATCTTTGAGCTAAAGATTGAGCTGCGGATGATGGAGAGGGCCATGCGGATGGTAGGTCAGGGACTTGAGTGGAGTGCATCCTAGAGCGGGGCACGGATGGATGCACGGAGCGGTTCAGTGGCAGACTTCCTTACTAGTTCTTCCGGTCAGCGGAGGAACGAGGAGGTGGAGACGAGGCGAGGACGGGATGAGGGTAGCATAGCCATGGCCCTGCCAAAAAAGAGGCATGAGGGCGCCGGGGGCAGAGACGGCTTAGGAGATAGATTGACCGAGTGATTTTGGTTTTCTTTCTTCTCTTTTTGACACACACTTGTACATGACTTTTTAGTTGGAATGGAAATCCCCCTTTTTGTTTATTTTATTTTACCTACAGCCTTCCAGCGCGAAGTCGCGGCAGGACGCTTGCCCGCCGGCCGCAAGATCGGTGGTCGCGAGCATTGGGACAGGGCGGCACTCGACCGGGCCATTGACGCGCTCATGGGCAGCGGCGAAGCTGACTGGCGGCAGAACCTGAGGAAGCGCTATGGCAAAGCCGCCTAAGCTCGAACACGTCCGCTACGTCACGTCGAAGGGGCGGACCTACGCCTACTTCAACACGGGGCGGAAGGCCGGCGGCAAGACGGTCTATATCCCGCTGCCAAAGCCGGGCAGCCCCGGCTTCTATGGCAGCTATGCTGCCGCGCTCGCCGCGCGCAACCGAACGGTAGTCGCTGCCTGCACCGCCGCAGACCTGTTCGAGGACTACCAGGACAGCCGCGAGTTTGCCGCGCTGGCGAAGGGCACGCGCCACGCCTACGGGATCTATCTCCGGCTCGCCACCGAACTGCTCGGCAAGGCGCTGGTCAACGATCTGAAACGCAGCGACATTCAGATGATCCTCGACGGCGAGACGTGGGGCGCGGGCAAGCGGAACCTGTTCGTCGCCGTGATCGGCGCGGCCTACAGATGGGGCCGGCTGCGCGACAAGGCCAGCATCTCGCCGACGCGCGATATCGCTTCCGCCGCGACCGGTGAGCATCTGGCATGGCCCGAGGAACTGCTCGAGCAGGGCCTTGCGGCCGACAACGATCGCACGCGCCTTGCCATCGCCTTGCTGTTCTACACCGGGCAGCGAATCGGAGATGTCTGCGCGATGCGCTGGACGAATATCCGCGCCGGGCGGGTCAAGCTGGTCCAGCAAAAGACCGGCAAGTCCCTGACGATCCGACTGCATACCGACTTGCGCGCCGAACTCGAACGCCACGGCAAGCGCGGGCTGACGCTGTTGACCAACGCGGTCGGCGGGCCTGTGCGGGACTACCAGCTGCGCAAGGACTTGAAGGCGTTCTGCGCCGAGCGCGGCCACCCCGAGCTTCGCCCGCACGGGCTGCGCAAGAACGCCGTGATCGCACTGCTGCACGCCGAGTGCTCGGTTGCCGAGACGGCGGCGATCACCGGCCAGACCTACGAGATGGTCGAATACTATGCCCGCCAGATCGACCAGGAGCGGCTCGGCGAGGCGGCGATTTTAAAGCTGGAACGAAGCCGGGACATGCAAACCGTGGCGAAAACCGGCGCTGAAAGGGGCAATGAGGGAGCGCGCAGCCAGCTGCAGCCGTTGGGGGTACGCTCGGAGCGCGAGCCAGTATTTTAGGATGGGCCGATGGGTTTACTCTTGATATCTAAAACTCACAGAAGGATCTGCCAAATCCCATCCGTGTTAAGTCCCAGCAGCCCAAGTCAAAGTTGAATGTAATAAACATTGCATGTATTGTTTCATTTTCCAGTAAGAACCTGAGTCCACAAGTTCCTGCAGTTGTGGATGTACTTAATCCTTGCGAATAGATTCCAAAAGTTTGTCTCCTCTTTCCTAATCCTCATAAATAAATTGTAAATGGTTTTTCTTCTCTTCTTTCCTTTCATATATCTGATCTTGAAAATCCTGATAACTTTGCTAACCTGGATGTACTTGGTTTGCACATGTTTCCATAGCTACATATCTGCAATTAGAATTAACTAACTATCTTGATAATTGCTTACAAATCATATTTAATTGTTTCAAGCGGTGAGAGTGCCCTCTTCTATCTTCCACCAGTGTTGCTACGTGAGCCAAGAATCGATTTACTTGTTCAATTTACATTTGATCATGATTTACTGTTCATGACTGATTAACCTCTCGGATGAACGAAAATTGTGTCATTGGCCTCTGAAATGGATGTCACAGAAACTAAGTTGAAGCATGAGGAACGAGATGACTATTCTTCTAGAACTTATCGCTCTAAGGAGTCTCCACATCATGAGGTAGGAAAACATTATTTGCTACTTAAGCTTATTGTACTTTCAGACGTAAAAATTTAGCAATTTTGTTTGGAATGTAACGAAATAGTCTGTATGATTGAGGTAGGTTATTCTGTTATTCTTTTATCAGCTTTATATTTGGTTAGGCATTTAAATGTAGTATAGATGCTTTCCCTGAAATTATCCCACATGGTTTTCCTGTTTTAGAGTGAAACTCCACACTAAATTAATGGAACCAGATACTTCAGCATATGCAGTCTAGAATGCCTACTTGCAGCAAGGACAACAGATATACATGGGAAGGAGAGAAGAGAATAGCAAAAATTCTAAAGGGAAGAATGGCTGGGCTCAGAAAATCATTCCTGAATTTTGTTGATGCTTATCAGGAGACTAACACAATGTGTTCAATGGGTTTTTTTTACCAACACAGTGTGTCCGATGGATTTCACTTGCTTGGATGAGTTCTAAAATGTCAGTCAAGATGTGCTAAGAGCATAGTTGTTAAGGCGCCCGCCTAGGCGCCGCTTAAGCGACGCCTAGGCGGGCAGACGATTTTTTGACTACAAGGCGCCCCCACGCCTTGTTGAGCTTGAAAAAGGCGGCGCCTAGGCGTCGCTTGGGCGGCCTCATACAGGTTATCGCTGGGATAAGGCGTCGGGGCGTGCGATCCGCGCAGCAACGACATCGGGCTGGTGCGGACGCTGAAAAGTTCCAGGTCTCCCAGCGGATGCCGGGTCAGCTTCGCTTCGAACGGGTCGGCGGATCGAGTGGCGATCTTCACCGAACCGAACAAGTTGTTGCTGACGTCGTTCCAATAGCTCAGTCGTTGGCGCGGAGGAACCACATCCGTGGTAAACCCCTGCGGTATCGCATTGGCTGCCGCAGCCGCATTCAATCCCATAACTCCCCCTACTCAGCCCGCACATCCCCTGGCTGGCCACGTTCCCTAACGCTGTTAGTATAGAGCAACGGTATAAAAATGGAACGATGGCGTCACAAGTGTTGTGCAGGCAACAACAGCTATAGCGGGGCAGGACTTGGCGGTGTTGAGACCGCGGTCAGTCCGCGAAAGCCTGCAGCGCGCTGACGATGCCGGGAATGACGCCGGGCGAGACCCCGACCATGCGCGGGTCGATATTGTTGATGCCGTAGCGGCGCTTGTTCCAGGCGATGATGCCCTTGATGAAGTCGCTGTTGCCGGCGGTGCCCATGAAGAGGTCGCCGTCGATCATGTTGTAGCCCCAGTTGGGGAAGGCGACGCGCTTCTGCAGCGCCTGGGTGATGACGGGGGCGCAGCGGAAATCCATGTCGGCGACGCCCAGGCCCGCCACGATCTTGGTCATCTTCTCGTCGCGGATGGGCATGTCCCAATGCACGCTGTCGGTGCCGATGCGGTTGAGCACCGTATCGAAATCATATTTGCCGTTCGCCGTCTGGCCCGCGGCGGCGGCAGGGTTGGCGGCGGCGATCTCGGCGGCGAGCGGCGCCAGGGCCAGGACGCCGGCCCGTGTGAGAAACGAGCGGCGGTCCTGCCCGATGATGCGATCCTGTTCCATGGTGAAAGCTCCCTTGTCCCCGATTGATGCCGGGTGCGATGCGCGATGAAGCCCGGCGAGATTCCAGTGGCGCGAGCCTAGCACCGTCGGGCCGGTGTGGAATGTACGAAAGCGCGTGAAAGCTGGACAAAAGTGGCGGCGACGCGCGCCCAGGTTCCGCGGACGGCGGCTACATTTTTCCGCCTATCGCGGATGTGGAGCGCGCGATAGCCTGACGCGTGGGGAATTGGGGGAAGCGTCATGCCGCAAAAACAAGGGTTTCGCGCGTCGACGCCGGACGCATGGTTGATGGCGCGGGCGGCTCCATCTCATGCTGCACCGCAATCGACAGAGGCCTTATATAGGCGAGCGCCTCCGCGCGGTGGCCCAGGGTCCAGGCGGCGATCGCCGCCACGTCCTCGGCGACGATCGGCAGATAGGTCTCATGGCCGTAGTCCGAGGCGCCGGCGGGCATCTGCAGCACCCGGCGGATCGTCCGGTAGCACTCGTCCCACAGCTTGCGTTCGTGCAGGGCCTGCGCCAGTTCCAGCCAGGCGCCGCGCATCTGCGGCCCCTCGTCGGCGGCCTGCCGGAAATAGGCCAGGGCGTCCTTGGGCCGGTCGAGGCAGTCGAGGCACCGGCCGATCAGACGCAGGACCAGGTTGCGCTGCCCGGCGGGGAAGGCCGCCGGCAGGGTGAGGCACCGCTCCAGCTCGGCCCGGCCTTCCTCGTAGCGGCGCATGTGCAGCAGTTCGCGCCCGAGGCAGAACGACATGCGCGGCTCCCACGGCATCTCCCTGACCGCCTGTTCGAGCAGGGGCAGGTACTGCGCCGGCGCCGTCTCCCAGAACACCGTCTCGTCGTCAGGGCTGTATCCGCTGATCCACCACGGCGAATGCAGTTCGAACACACCGTTTTCGCCGAGCCACGAAACCCAATAGGGCCGTATGGACGGCGGGGCTGGGGTCCCCGTCCGCTCGCTGGCGGTCAGATCACCCGGTTCTGAACCCCCTTCCTTTCCTCCGGGAGGGGTAGGAGCAGCGGCGATCATAGCCTTCCAGCAGTCGAGAGCGCCGTCGACGCCCATCAGCCGCGAGCCGTCCCGCTCGGCCTCGAACCGAGGACTAGCGCTGTCAGAGGCGGCCAACATCTCCGGCGTCGGCTCTCTCGGCACCAGGACGTACTCTCCCATTGCGGAGGTGGTGGTATCAGTCGGCATGGGGGTGCTCCGAAAAGATCGGGTCACGCGCGCGACGGGCTTGAGCGATGTCTAGTGCGCGGGCCTGTTTGTGGGTACGGACGGCGATGGCGCTTTCCTCGACAAAGCCGACAGCATCGGGGAGCCAGGGCATGTCGTGGCGACGCCGGGCACGTACCAGCCAGCCGTCTAGGTCGCGTCGCCAACCGTTGAACCAGTTGAGGATCGGGGCCATCACTTACCCCCAGCGGCTTTGAGGGCGGCGCGGAGGCGGTCAACCTTTGCGCTGACCATCTGGCACCAGCCAACGAAGTCGATCCCGGCCGTGTCCTCGTGCGCCTTGATCAGCGCCTTCGCCGCCTCCACCACTTCCCGTCCAGATCCTCCCGTGGAAAGGCGAGAGAGGTCCTTTGCGATCTGGCGGAAGTAGGTAATATCTTAAATAATTTTATTGGATAATTTATATTAGTATTAATAAAAATATTGTTAAATTAATTTTCTAAAAAATCACAAGTAGCACAAATGAATATATTGTTTAAGATATTTTTTCTACTTTTAAAAATTAGAAAAAATGATACTATTATTTAGTAATTATTACCTTCATAATCATGATTAATTAACCACGGGTAACACACTTGCATGGGCATTAGTGGCCTTGAGCCGTCGCCTTCGTTGCCTTGCGGGCTTTCATGGACTAACGTCGACTCCAAAACGGTTTGGAGTTAGCTTCACTTCTGCTTCTAGTCCTGTCGCTCATTTTTCAATCTTATTCATCATTTTTCAGTCTTAGTGCACATTTGTCGGCCTTACACATCCATTTGTCATCACTAACTTCCATAAACCGTCGCCTTTGCTCATTTTTTTGGTTTGCCGGTCTGTTTGTCACCGCTGTTGTCTATTTGTCATCGCTAACCCTTTATTTGTCGCCTCTGCCGGCTATTTGACTCCTGTGCTGCTCGTTTGTCACAGTTGATTGTAGACACGCTATTTTGATATTTACGTAATGTCAATCTCATATTATATTATGATGCCCCAACACGATTTTCACATTTAAATTGCTTGAATAATTTTCTAATTTTTTGGGGAATAAATTTGATGCGTCTGAGAACATGGACACGTTATTTAAAAGCGTCAGCTTTATAGGACACGTTCACTAAAAAGAAAAAAAGGAAAGTAAAAGAAAAAGAAAATCACTTTAACGCGTCTGCATTGTTAGACGCATTTAATTAACGTGTCCTAGAGACGGGATGCCTTCATTAGCCCCTCGTTCAAGATGTCAGTTTAAATAAATTTTTAATAAATTTAAGGGCAAAAACGTCTTGTTGATCAGACGTGTCATTAAAAGGGAACGACAGATTCCACGTCGAAATCAATCGTTTTCTTCGTTGTGGGTAATTTTTGGTGATAATTGATTGAGACATGGAAGTGTCTGGGGATGGAGACGCATCCATTAGACGCGTCTAAGAGGAAAGACGCGTCCATAATTTTAAAAATAATAAAAAATAATTATAAAAGATTCTCTATTAAAGGACGCATCTTGTAGACTAGACGTGTCACTATGAACACGTTCGAGGTGTAAGACGCCTCTTTAAAATTTTTGCCTATAAATACATCACCCCTTCCCTCGAACAAAAGGGGGTTAGAGGTAAAGAGAGAAAAGAGAAACTCTGCCATCCCTGTTTCCCATCTTCCAACTTCTCAAAGCTCCAACCCCCTCTCTCTCTCTAGGGGGCACCCCCTTTCTCTCTCCGCTCCTCCCAAATTCAAAATTCTCTCCCTCCTCCACCTTACCCTCCACATCAACCCTAGATCTGCCACCTAAGCTGCCACCTCAGCCCCCTTGCCATTTCCTTAGGTGCATTCATTGCCCTCCACCAACTCCCACCAAATCTCCTCCCTTCCTAGGAGAATCTTGGCCATTCCAACACAATCCTCCCTCTCCCCCATGCAATCCCCCAACTCCCAAGGGCAGGTTTGAATAGTTTTCCCTCCACTCTCTCCTCCCCCACACCCTAGGCTGCCCAAGGAGAGAACCCCCAAGCCCTAGGTCACCCCCCATCCTCCCTCTCCATTCTCCCTAGGGCATCCCCCATCTCCTTCCTCCACCTTGTGCAGAGAGCAGATCAGACCAGACCCCCCCCCACCCTCTGCTAGCTCCGCCCCCTCCCTCTCCCAATCACCCCCACCAACCCCTAACACCCTCTTCCATCTCCCACAGCCATTAGCACCCACCCCCTTACTGTATTTTGCCATTCCTTACCCCTATCACCTTCATCCAGTTTCAGACCTAGCACCAGTTTCGCAGGCGGCAGAGGAGTCTCTGGTTACAGAGGCTGCCCTGTCATCACGTCACTACAAACTGTCTGGTGGCAAGCTCTATATTTCTGGAAAGCTCGTCGAGGCTGCTTCGTAGGAGAGGTGGTCTCACCATCATCCGACATCCGTGCTGCCCGGGAGAGCTATTCTCCCTCAACTGCGCAAAGCTGCTTGGGCAGAGAACCTGAGCCCAAGACAAGAAGCTACCACGGCCGCTCCTGTGCGAGTTTGGGCGTGAATTTTGGCTTAGATATTATCCTCCAAGTCCTCTACCAACACCAATAATCAGGGCACCATTTGGACTCCGGAGCACTGAGTTCCAGCATTTCTCCCCAGAGTGTGCAGGTTAGTCCAGCAGAGCCAGCTTCGGACCACCCTCTACTTATCTCTACCTCATCCATGGCTCCGATTTCCTCTGGCAGCCTTGTTGGTCTCGGATCGAAGAGGACTCGCCCACGTTCGCAACGGCGCTGATCTTGCCTTCATCAGACCTCTGGAGAGCTCGTGGCAGTAGATTTCTCAGACCCCTGTGGTTTTGAGTACTGTGCACCCAGTCTTCGGCTGCAGACCAGAGCCCGAGTGCAGGAGCCCCCACGATCAGTCCCTAGTGATTCTTGAAGCGGAGTTTGGCTGAAATCTTCACCTCCAACTCCCCCGGGCTAGCCGTATCGATGCGATGCGGACGATTGTCCAGGGACAGAACGCCGTTGACCAAATGCATCGACATGACCTCGAACCAGTTTGGCGCCGACGGGAAGCCGATGAAGATGGTCCCGGGAATGCCGGCGCTCGCTACCTCGAGCTTGCCCTTGGTGTAGCGGTTCTTCTTGCGGAAGCGCATCTCTGTCGGGATGAACGTCATGCAGCCGCGGCGCTGGAAGATATGACCCGCGACGTATTCCTTCTGGCGCATTACGTCGAGCGCGTACCAATGCAGTTCGTCGTCATCGAACTCGCGCTTCTTCTTGTCGTCTCGCCCCATATGCCGCTTACCTTGGTTGAGTGGTGTTGCCGGTATTGTCTAGGATGGTCATGCTGCTGCCCTCAGAACTTCGGATGGCGCCTTGCATCCGGGTTCATCCGGCCTCGGGCCCCAGGCTGCCGCCCATGTTCGACTCTCGTTCCAGACTGCCATGCGCTTGTGCCAGTCCTCGATCGGCGCGGACGGCTTGGGAGGGATTGCGTTGCGCTTGGCCGCCCGCTCAATGACGATCGGCACCAAATAGGCCCAGCCCGAGAACGTTGCGCCGCTGGCTACCACATCGCGGATGGTCGGCAACACGTCCGTCTCGAGCGAATAGCCCTTGGCAACGAGGTCGCGTACCGGCCCGAGCTGCAACAGTTTCGGGTTTGGGAGGCGATCTGGATCGAACCCTGCCGCTGAGCAAAGTTTGTCGAACAGCATGGGCTCGCGCGGCGCGGCATCTGGCTGCTGAGTTGTCGGTTCTATAACTTCTTGGCTCTTGGCTCTTGGCTCTTGGGTGTTATCCATCAGGTTAACCTTACCCTTATCCGACGGCGAATTTCCTTCGTCTTTTCCGAGACTTGGGTTGCCGCCCAATTTCCCGTTCTTCTGAGCGGTGGCGCGCTTCTTTGCGTCGCGTACCATTCGCCGGCTGTAGATGCGTCCGTGGCGATCGCGGGAGAAAACGCCGTTCTGCTCTAGCTCACTGAGGAGGTTCGCAACCTCGGAAACGGTGGCGCCGGTCAAGCGAGCGATGCCAGTTTCATCGAGGGCGTTGCTGCCCACAGTGATGTAGCCAGTCGGGTTAGCTCCTGCCGCGATGCACAACATCCGCATCCACAGCCCTTGTGCCGCGAAGCTGCAGAGCTTCAAGGCTTCGTCATTGGCCCAGTCGGACCAAAAGAACTTGCTCCATATCGTGGCGCTCATTCCATATCCCTCACGCTGGAATGGGCGATGTCGCCGGTCACTTGGAAGGACGTCGACGACGAGCCGGGCCAGCTCCCACGGGGCCGACTCGAACGTCGAGGGGTGTGGTAACCGGCCAAGTTGCACACTGGTCGTGGGCGACCTACGCGAGGGCTGATGCATGTTGCATTGTCATGGGGGCATGTGGGCCTCCTCCTATCTCTGTAACAGGGGTTCCGTACACTTGTTCGACATGAGCAAGGGCGCGACAACCCAGGGGGCGGTGGTAGGTGGATGAGCTCGAGCAGCTAGAGCGATCGCGGGCGGCGTCCGCGATCTACCGAATCATGGCTTGCTGCGAGGAGATGTCTTCGCTCGTCCGGCCGGTCGATCGAGACGGCGCTCGATCGCCTCAAGACGGTCTGCAATGTTCCGCAGGAGTGTCGTTGCCGACTCGGTGGATCGAGCCACAGCTTCGAGGATTACACCCACATCTGTGCGCTCGTCGCTTGTGGCCGCCGCCGAGCGTTGTTGAGTTACCACGGCACTGACGGTCTTGTCCGAGAGTATTGGCTTTCACCTCAATCAATTCACGAGGCACACCACCAGCAACAAATTTATTTTTGGCAAAGGCTGTTAAAGCAATATAGCGATCAACACGCGACTTCCATGTTCCGCGCCATTTATGAGAATCGACCATAAGAGCAACGACAGCGGTCCCTATAAACGAGTGGTGATACACGCGCCTCCACACCGCCCACAAACTCGATCCGTGCAAGCTCCGCTCGACGATTTTCCCGTCATGAAAAAGTAACGCCGTCGGGCATAGAAGCCTGAAATTGTGAAGCGTCAGAACACTTGGAATCCCGGCATCACGGCATGCATCAAAAACTGAAGGCGAGAGAAGCGGAAATATATTGTGGACATGAACAATATCGGGATGCGTATGATCCAAATGCTTTCTCAGCCTCTTTTTTACTCGCCAATTGTAGATCACGCCAAGAGAGGCAAGCAATCTCTGTCGCAGAGATTTAATTGCGTCGTTATGGACGTAATAGAAATCGACTTCGTGACCGTGCTCCTTCAGCAAATTTACTTCGCTCAGAGCAACAGCATCTTCGCCTCCGGCTAGCTGGTAAAAATTATGCACGACAAGGATTTTCAAATCGAAAGCCTTTTAATCATAAACGACAGAGCCACACACGGGCACAGATCATCGGAACCAATTCATACAGCACATCGAAAGCACACCGTGCTCCGAGCCTATTTGGTCAATTTCCAACAACCAGATCAACGCTCCAATTAGAAAATATATTTCCAGGTGGCACCCACCGGAGTGGAACAACAGCCCTCTCCCATTCCAGTTGCAGCCAATGCCTCCGTCACCGCTGTAAAATTGCCACTGGTGGTGGACTTTGAAGTTCCACAGCATAAAGCCAATGCACGGTCATCTGCTACTCCTACTGTAGAGAGCCTCATGGCGCAGAAGCAGATGATCGAGTGCATCGTGGAGCCGAAGTTTGCCCAATATGGTGAGTGTGTGGCTACCGTTGATTTGTACAACGTGCCCTATCCCCTCTACCATCAATTCAAGAAGCTTCCGCCTGACTATCCAAAGGTCCTGAAGCTCCACAAGTTCAACGAGCAGGGCTCTCCACATGAACACCTGGCCTATTTTATGACGGCCATAGGTGAATTGGCGCTGGAAGAGGCATACTTGCTGCGGTATTTCGCCACGTCATTGACTGACACCGTCTTCCAGTGATACTCCAGACTAAAGCCCAATTCTGTTGCTAATTGGGTTGATATGCAGAAGAAGTTCGTCGACCGTTTCTAGATGGTCGAATGCAAAATCTCCTTGGCGGAGCTCTGTTCCCTCCGGTAGAAGAAAGGTGAAACAGCGTTGGATTTCATCAAGCGATGGAGAGACGTCGGCATGCGCTGCGATAATCCTCCGACGCCCAAAGACGCGATCACCATCTGCCACAGTGGCTTATCGGCAGAAGTCAGTGAAAAGCTTCTGGGCTCCAATATCAGGAGTTTTGACCGGTTGAACTGGGTGGTGGCAGAGATTGAAATGTTCTTCGCCGACCATCCTGTACAAACTCCTGCCAAAGGCAAACCCTCCAAAGACCGTCTGGCTAGCGGCAAGGAGGTGAATGCAGTAGACTTCTCCCCGATGAACGGAGATAAGGGAGAAGGAAAGTTCAAAGGCAAGGGCAAAAAGCCTGATGACAAGGCAAATGCGTCTCTCTTAGCGGAGCGTATGAAGACGCCCTATTCCTTTAGGAAGGAGCACACTAAAATGCTCTTTGATCTATGCATGAAGGAGTAGCTCATCACTCTGTCAGATCCGCGGAAACCCTCAGAGGTGGACATGACAGAGGATCCTACCTATTGTGTGTACCACCGAAGGTTGGGTCACACCATTGGGGATTGCTATGTTTTCAAGAACATAGCGGAAGAGCTCATTTAAAAGGGCTTGATAAATATGCTGGGTCATGTAGTCGACCCACCTCAGCCTCATGCCTGGAGCCGATCGAATCGGTCTGCCAATGTCGTCTACATGATGGCGATGACTTCGAGCTCCAATGCCTCTGAGGCCGGGCCCTCAAACCAACAGCCCAACATTGGCCGCGGAAATGCTCCTCCTTCACTCCCAGAATGCTTGGCATTGCGGAGAACTATTCGGAAGATCCGGTCGGAAATCCGACAATTGCAACTAGAACAGAGGCGTCTTTTGCAGTTCCTGGACAGCATTGATCAGCAATTGGCCACTTTCTCCTTTGGCCCATTCGCCAGGGGGTTAGCTTCAGCCCATATATGGGAGGCAGGTGTATCACCTACCGGCCGGGCTCCGCTCAGGGACCGGCTCTATGAGGAATGCTCAGATTCATCTGAAGACGAGGAGGACTCGCCTGAAGGCGAGGAGCATACACCCGCACCCTGGCAGCCCGAGAAGTTATACTCCTTCCCGCTCGAGAAGACTCTGGACATCTTCTTTGCGTGTCGGCGCGCAAGACTGATCACCCCGTCGCCTATTGAGCAGACACCAGGTGTTGCTTTTCATCAAGGCTATTGCCCATATCACGAGGTGGTTGGCCACATCATCTATAATTGCCAGCCATTCAAGGACCTCGCCGAGGACCTGATTAGGCAAGGGAAGGTTAACATGGGGCAATCCCTGGTCGACCCACTGCAGCCGCACGCACGGAGGAGTCTTCACTTCTCCGTCAATGTCATGCATGCTACAGCAGCTTTCCAACTCCCCGAGCCGTAGGAAGAGGGAGTCAGTTCCCAGAGAGCCAGTTTCCAGTCATCTAAATCCACACTGTGGTATTCAGGGTGGCGACCTTCCCATCAGTGTTCTTTTCCCAAGGAAGACATTGAGAAGATTTTTGACAAACTTCTAGAAGATGGTCGGGTATGTTGGATTCCTGATTTTGAGAATGACATTCTATGAATCATGTTAAGACTAAAATGAATTAACACTTCATTCAAATCTGTCGTGTGTCTTAATATCAGAATACAGGTTGTTACATAATCATTCAAAGTGTTCATTAACGTCAATGCAGTTTATGTTCATGCTCTCATATAGGTCTGTGCATACATTATGAGTCTTCATGCAAGGACGGCATATAGGTCAATGCATATTTTGCGTGTCTAAGGACAACAAATAAGTCAGTGCATTGTTACCTTTGTATGCATATCAAGTCCGTGCATATTCTCGTCAGCATGTAGGTCGGTGCATTTCTGTTTGAAGAATGCGCAATGTAGCCGGTGCACGGTTTGGCCTTACGCTTATGGGAGAATAAGGTCAGTGCACGTCCTTGTGTTCTCCTAATAAGGTCGGTGTAATCTTCGCTGCTCTGCTTACATAGTCAATGCACATCCTGCGTGAATGCACACCAGGTCAGTGCATGCTCTGATGTGTGTACATAAGGTCGGTGCAATTTTTGCCTCGAGCATGTTGAAGTCAGTGCATACTCTGTATTGGGTAGAACACGTCGGTGCATACTCTGCCTTGTGTAATATAGGTCCGTGGATGTTTCATCTTAAGGGTATAACGGTCGGTGCAACTTTTGCATCGGGCTTGTATAGGTCAGTGCAATTTTTGTTGCTGCATGCATGCAAGGGTCGGTGCACGTTTGTGTCTCACACATACAAAAGTCAGTGCACTTTCTGCATCCTTCATATTAGGGTCGGTGCAAGTTTTATCTTCGCATGAAAGGGTCGGTGCACATATTTGTCTTATGCATACAAGGGTCAATGCACGTCTACTTAATGCATGTAAATGGTCTATGCATTCACGTCTATATATGTACCTAGTCGGTGCATGTTTATCTAATAAGTTCGTGCATGCGAATGCTTATATGAACTCCAGCTCACCAAGTGGTTGACTAAATGTCTCTGTTTTAATTGACAGGATAAATAAAATTCCCAAGTCTCTGAGATAAATAGAACGTCAAATAAGATCTGACATGTGGGCTCCGATAAGCGCGCTCTTGTTGGAATTTCTGGGCGGGAAACGTGTTTTTCACGCGCCCCTCTCTCGCTGGCTTTATATATAGAAGACCCGGTCACGCCTTTTACTGATGATGGAATTTTGAAGAAAAAGTCCAAGAGAGAAAAAGAGAAGAAGTGATCTGAGAAGAAGAACAGAGTGTCGTATTTCAGCAGATATCTGAGAGAAAGAAGAGTGTGAGTCTGAGAGTGATAGGTGATAGCGAGATAGTGAAGAAGAGGGATCTTGAGAGAAGATATCGTGATGCAATTGAAGCAGGTCTTGAAGATCTGTTCTCCACTGCGTCCTCTAGATCAGATCCAAGGCACAATGCTCCTGCGTGAGCATTTTAGTTTGTCGGCACCATCGCGTCCCAAAACGGCGACGCCATCGCCTTCCACCACGGCTACGCGAGCCGGCTGGTGGTCGACCCCGGCGCGGTGTTCATCGGCGCCGTCGACGGCGCCAACACGATCGGCTCCACCGCCGTCAGCACGCTGGAATTCGCCGCCGGCACCGGCACGCTCGCGGGCTTCGGCACCACCGTGTTCGACTTCGCCGAGATCACGCTCGATCCGGGAGCGAACTGGCTTCTCCAGGGCACCGCCTACGGGTTCGGCGGCGGCGAGACCATCACCGGCCTCACCACCGGCAGCACGATCGAGCTGACCGGCACCGTCGAATCCAACGCGGGCCTCGTCGGCGGCATGCTCACCCTCTCCGGCGGCACCACGCTCGACCTGCCGGGCCTGGCCTTCGCCGACGTCACCAACGACGGCACCAACACCTTCATCACCGCCTGCTTCGCCAGCGGCACGCGCATCGCCGGCCGTTTCGGCGCCGTACCGGTCGAAGCCCTCCACGAGGGCGACCTGGTCCGCACCGCCCGCGGCCGCCTCGCCCCCGTCCGCTGGCTCGGCCACCGCCGCACCGACCTCGCGCGCCACCCGCGTCCGCTCGACGTGATGCCCGTCCGCATCCACGCCGACGCCTTCGGGCCCTCCCTGCCCAGCCGTGACCTCATCCTCTCGCCGGACCACGCGGTATTCGTCCGCGGACGTCTCATCCCCATCCGCTACCTGATCAACAATGTTTCCATCGTCCAGGAAACCCGCACGTCGATCACTTATTGGCACGTCGAACTCGACCAGCACGACGTCATCCTCGCCGAGGACCTGCCCTGCGAATCCTACCTCGACACCGGCAACCGTTCCGCCTTCGAAAATGCTCCGGATGCGGTGCAAATGACGCCTGACTTCGCCCGCGGAATCTGGGCCACGCAGGGTTGCGCCCCGATCGTCACCGACCCCGCCGACCCGACGCTTCGGCTGCTGCACACCAAACTGATGGCCCGCGCCCGTCGCGCGAAGCGCGCCGCTTGATCGTCCTACCCGCGAAGCGCGCCGCTTGATCGTCCTACCCGCGAAGCGCGCCGCCTGACCACGAAGCCCACAAGCCGAACACTGTCACTCGTTTCGGCTTGACGATTCGCCCGCGCATGCGATGGTCCGGCATTCCGCCGGGGAAATCGCATGGCGATTCTGTCAACGACAATCACCGGCGGCTACGCGCCGGGCACCACCGCCAACCCCTTCACCATCGCGAGCACCGGCGAGATCACCGCCATCAGTGGGTCCGACTCAAGGCACTTGAGAACCCGGGCTGTCGTATCGCGATGGTCGCCGAAACTGCTACCGACGCTCGTAAGGTTATGATCGAGGGTGACTCTGGCATCCTCTCAATTTCTCCTCCGGATTTCATGCCGGAATATTCCCCTGCTAACCGTCAGTTGACATGGCCCAATGGCTCTATCGCCATCACTTATAACGCTACCGAACCTGACCAGCTTCGTGGTCCGCAGCATCACTTTGCGTGGGCTGACGAGCTTGCTAAGTGGGAGAAGATGGTAGAGTCGTGGGACCAGCTTCAGTTTGGTCTCCGTCTCGGCCCCCACCCCCAGCGTATCGTTACTACGACGCCGCGCCCGCTTCCTCTCATTCGTGCTATGGTGGTTGATCCCACTGTTTACGTCACGAAAGGCAGGACGCTGGATAACTCCGCCAACCTCCCTGACTCGTTCTTGAAAACGATTGAAGAAAAGTACGGCGGTACTCGTCTAGGTCGTCAGGAATTGGATGGTGAAATCCTCGACGACATCCCCGGCGCTCTGTGGCAAAGGGCGATGATCGATGGGTTTCGTGTCAAAGAAGTCCCGGAAGACCTTATCAAAGTTGTTGTTGCAGTCGATCCTGCGACATCTAACGAAGAAAGAAGTGACGAAAATGGCATCGTAGTCGTAGGTATCGCACGAGATAAAGATGGTTATGCCCGAGGCTATGTCCTTGACGATGCTTCGCACAAAGGAACGCCTGAGGAATGGGCTAAGACCGCTATCCGGATGTATCGAAAGTGGGAAGCTGACAAAATTGTCGCTGAAAAGAACCAAGGCGGATTGATGGTTGAAACCGTTATTCGCACTGTTGATCGCAGCGTTCCTGTCAAGCTCGTTCACGCCAGTCGTGGTAAGATTATCCGGGCTGAGCCTATCTCGGCTCTATACGAGCAAGGTCGAGTCCATCACGTCGGAAGGTTCGACCAACTCGAAGATCAGATGTGTCTATTTTCAATTGACAACGTTCGAAACTCTTCCACTGGTTCTCCCGACCGTGTCGATGCCCTTGTCTGGGGCCTGACTGAGGTTTTTGATAAAATCACTGGTCGCCGTCGCAAATCACCCTCTGATCCTATGTCTTCGAAGACCTCAGACGAGGCGTGGGACCCCAGTTACTTATACAACAACAATCCTAACGCATGGATGGCTTAATGGCAACTAAGAAAACTCCAGAAGAGAAGAAAGATGGTACTCTTGTAGAGACTCTGCCCATCGAAGGATTGACCGGTCGTGCCGGCGCCCACCCGGCGCGACGGGTAGTGACGCTTTCGGTGCGTGAAGCGTTTCGGCCGTCGCCGCCGCTTGCCGCGGCTGTGTGAAGCAGCGTGGCTGCCAGCGCTGGCCTCTGCGTGCTCGCCGCCATGGCCGCCGCCGTCGGAGCTGCCGGCCTCCTCATCGCCGTCACCGTCGCCGTCGCCTTCGCCCTCGCCGTCTCCATCGCCGTCGCCGTCGCCGTCTCCGTCTCCCTCGCCTTCCGCGTATCCATCAGCGTCTTCCCCGTCGCCATCGCCGTCTCCGTCGGCCGCCTCGTCGCCGCCGTCGCCGCCGCCGTCATCGCCACCGCTAGCGGCCGCCAGCGGGCCGGCCATGCCCGTGGCCTTGGCTTGCCGGCGCGCGTCGGAGTGCGCCAGCAGGCGGACCATCTCCGCCAGGGCGCTACTGACCAGCGCGTCGCTTAACACGGGCCCCATGTTGCTGACTAACGCAGCCGCCGACAGCGCCGGCGCGCTCCTGTTCCTCAACCTCGACCGCCGCCGCGCCGCCATTGCGACGGTGATGGCGCTGCCCGGCTGCGTGCTCGGTGCCTGGGGCTATTCGCAATTGACCGGCGCTGGCGCGGCGATCGTTATCGGCACCATGCTGATGGCGAGGTTCGACCCGTTGCTGTCATCGCCAACGTCCGCTTGCCAGAGGATCGCCGCGCTGACCTGGAATGTCGGCTTGCCGGTTGGACGCCCAGGGCGAACATCGACCCTTAGTGGAGTTTCAACCTAACCGAGCTACCGATTGCGTGGCTAGCCGGGCGCGCGCCCCGCCTGCAGAAGGCCACCGCCGCCAGGAGTGAAGGGTTGAGTAGGGTCGCCAGCTTGGGTTCGATGGAGACCTCTGCAGTAGCGGTCCGTGGCGCGCTGACCGCCTTTGCCGTACTGCTAGGTGTTCCACTCACATTCTTGGCCTTCTGGCCATTTCCACCATTCTGGCAGCGGGACATTTTTCTCTTCGGCCCGTTGGTCGTTGTTCTCGCTTTTTCGGCTCTTCGAGCAAGAATCAATCCATCGTTGATGTCGCTCATCGCGATCCCATTCGCTCCACTATTGCTTGATGCGGCGCTCTGGGGGTTAGCACATGCCTTCGATCAGGGGCTCTTTGACCGGCTAGTCGGCATCGGCGTGGCGGCTATTCCAAGCTTTGCGTTCGCGTTGTGGGTCTGGTGGGGCGCACGGCGTCGCCGCGTGAGAGTACAACGACCGAGAGCGTACTTGGGTCTATTGATATGCCCCTGCATATCGACGATCTTGTAGGCGGCAGGGAACCCGACAAGCGATGGCACCGCCACATTGGTCAGGCCCGAACCGCCCGATATGCCGTTGACATGCCAGTGCCCGCTGAAGTGAAGCCGCAGACCTGTCGCTGAAATGAGCTGGCTGGTAGCCTTCGAAGGCATTCTGGCCAACAGATCGGTCTTTCCAAGGAGTGCGCGTTCTTCGGCGGGATCACTGCGGAGCGGGAAAAGCACCGGATAGTGCGAGAATACGACCAGCCGCTTCCCTGATGCCTTCGCCCTCGCCACCACTGACGACAGCCAGTCGAGCAGGTAGGGCTTATGTGCCACCACCGCATTCCACCCCTCCGCGGAGCGGTCGGTAGCACCGGCAGGAACGCTCGCATCCGGTATCCAGACATTGGCATCCAGCGAAAGCAGCCATAGGCCGTCAATCGGTTCGACCAGGTACGATGCATCAAACGTCGAACCGCCCTGCCCGCTGTCCAAACCCGACAATTCGGCATAGCGTGACCCAGGCTCATCCTCGGTTCCAAACGGCGTTTCCCACAGGAGATCGGCTTCCCGGCGCATGAACCCCAAATTCGCGAATACGTCGATGAACTCCCGATAGCCGCCGCAACGCATCGCGCCGGAAATCACATCGACCGGTTCTTTCGCGTCGCTGCTCACCGCAAAGCTGGAGCCATCGGGTGCCAAGAATGTTTTCCGGCGATCACGGCCGCCGGTCGCGAACAGGTCGTGGTTGCCAACGCATGCAAAGAACCGCAAGCCATGTCGATCCTCGTATTCGCTCAGAATGCGGCGAGCGCAGGCTACGGCATAGTCCTGGCCGTCGTCCGTCAGGTCTCCGACCAGGATGACGAATGAAATGCCTTTGCGAACAATGTCGTCCAGAGCCGCACGAAACGCCGGCACGCTTTCATTAAAAACACGCGTCGACGCACATGTTTCCGAAAGCGTCCGGAATGCCCCCGACCCGTCACCGCGCGGATCGTATGAAGTGTCGTGCAAGTGTGGGTCGGCGATTATGGCGAGACGCATCAGCGCACTTGCCGCAGATCTGACTCTATGTGGTCTATCCACCTGGACGCACGACGAGCCGCTTCGATCAAGATGGGCTTGGGTGCCTCAAACCACTCATCAGGCCGCAATTCGCGCTGCTTACGCACATGATTGAGGGCATCATCCAGCGTCGGGAAGCGATCCGGCAAGCTGGCCGGCGACGGTCGCGACGTGGCGGACAATGGCGGTGAAGGTTCCAGTCGACGAACACGCCGCCGAGATCGAAGACGGGTACGAGCGGCTCGGACATGGCTAAGTTTCCTGGCGATGCTTCCGGCGGATGGGCGTGGCCGGGCTATGCCATGCGCCGCCCGGACGCGCAAGCCGGCGCCGGCGGCGCGGCCAATGTGCGCGCTACCCGCCTGCTTCAGCAGCCGGAAGGATACGGGATGTCCTTGCCGTAGCGCGGCAGGTAGAAATTCTGATGGTAGAAATCGAACGAGCTCTTGAAGAACAGGCCGAGTACCGGCGGATAGACGTAGGACGCCTCCGACACGATGATGATGTTCCCCTCCGAGATGCTGGTCATCGCTGCGGGGATCGGATGGACCGTGCTATAAGGCTGGCCGCAAGTCTGGGCCGTGCCGCTATTGTAGCCGACGCTCCACTCGACCTTCGTCTTGCCGCTCGAATCGACGGCAACGACGCTCACCACCTGCTCGAGGCTGCTGGCGTCATAGGGCGACATGATCGCCTGGGCGGCCTGGAAATAGTTGGTGAGGTCCGACGCGGCGAGGGTGCCGTTGGTGCGCGCCACGAGGTCGCCGACCGTGCCGGCGATGGTGATGACGCGCTGGTCCATGCTGAACGCCGCGCTCAGCTCGATCGAGCCGACATAGAGGGTCAGCATGACCGGCAGGATCAGCGCGAACTCAACCGCGGCGGCCGCCCTTTGCGCCCGTCCGAACCGGCGCAGCGTCTCCGAAAAACGTCGTAGCGAAGCAGGTATCGGGCGCATCAGGTGAAGGGCTCGTTTTCGAATACACGGACGGCGCCCATGAGGTGCGTACCGTCGGGACCGGTCGCGAGGCTGAAGCCGCCGAAATTCAAGATCACCGGCCATTTGTAGTAGACCTGGACCATGACGATGCTGGAGCCGGTGCCCGGCTGGTACATGGTCCATTTGGCAAGGTCGGCCGGGGTTGCCGGTACGCTGGCGGTGGCATCTTCGAAATCGGTGACGGTGTTCACCTTGATCTCGAGATTGCTGCAGTTGAAAAGCCCGAAGAGATGGTCGCACACCGCATTGCGGAAGTCGCCGATCGCGAAGGGGGGATCGGCGCCCTGTGCCTGGCCCGTGCGGACAAGGCGGCTCGCGTCCTGCACGGCGCTATCGAGCAGCTGCGAGGCGAGGAATACCTCCGCGGTTTCGAGGATGGCGCCGACGAGAGCGAAGAACGGCAGAGCGAGGATTGCGAACTCGATGGCCAGCGCGCCGCGCTGGTTGGTCGCCATCTGCACGCGGGTCTCTACCTCTTCCAATAGGATGGTGGCCTCAAATGACGATAGCATGAAGGTATGGGTCTGAGGGTGCCAGGTTTTAATCAAGGCAGAAATGTTGTGCCAGTCTAAGGAGAGCTTGGGATAATTGTTACCTAAGACCAAGAGCGGGCGGAGGTGCCAGGAGTTAAGGATGTAGGTCACCCCCAGGGGCAGTGCTCGGACCATTGGGGCCATCCACTTCAAGGTTGAGTAGCGTCTGGGGCCAGGAAGAAGCTAGAGGAAGAGAAGGAAAAGGAAAAAAAGAGGGAAGACAGAAAAGAAAGCAATAAGACGAAGTGTGAAATTGAAATTTAAATAAAACATCAAGCTCACCTCCCTTGCAGGATTAGAACATAGATGACAGGGAATGGCAGCTAGCCGTTGGAGCACCTCCCGCTCTTTCCTTGCTGCCCTTAAGCCTCCGGAAGATGTTCCTTCCATGGAGCTTCCTTCAAGACTCCTCTTCATGATGAAAAGAGCAAGAAAAGGCAAGATGTTAGAGGGTCTAAGGAGGGGAGAAGGCTTAAATCTGAATTTGGACCCCCCTCCTATTTATAGGATGAGAATAGAGACTTAAACCTCTTAAAGATTGGATTAGAATAAAGCCAGATTGAGTTGGGACGAGTTTAGATAGGGTTTATCCAAAGCCAACACGTGTTGGGACTCTTAAGAGAAGAGTCCCGTTCGAATTCGCAGTTCGGTGCATAGAACAGTCTATCGATAGACCGTTCTGTAATAACACGGTCTATAACTGACCGTTCTCCATAGAACAGTCATACATAGACCGTTTAACACAGAACGGCCTGTCCATGACCACCTGATTATTGAACGTGGCCCTCTGCGGACCGTCCAACTCCCTGTGCGCTTAAACCTCTATCTCTCTCTTTCGTCGCTCAAAGTTCGCATCACTCTCTCGCGTCACTCCAGTCAGCGTCGCTCTCTCGTGCGTCACTCAAGTGAGCGTCGCTCTCCTGTCTCGTACGTCACTCAAGTCGGCGTCGCTCTCTTGTCTCGTGCGTCACTTGATGCGGGACGGACACGGGAGCCGACTCTATGTGGTGCGGGCCTCGGACTCTAAGATGGACACAACCAGCAACACACGACTAAGGGTGGCACTAAACCCGACTCCAAGAGTCCTTAGGGGCTATACGTCGCTCACAGGAGATGCAAGCTCACTCGTCGTCCCACTAGAGGGAAGCGCGGATCGTGCACGGTTGAGGAACCGGCCGAGTCAATGGTAGTCCGACTCAACAACCCTGGACGCGCCGTCAAAATACAGCTCCCAGAATGGCATGTCGAGAGATAGCACATCATGTTCAGGCTGGGGTGAGGTGTCGGTACCATCTTCTGTGCTGGACAACTGCACCAGCCTCTCTTCATCTGGCAACTCAAGATTAAGAGGAGACTCTTCTGGCACAGGGTGTGCAGCAAGAAACTCAGCCATCCCTTGTCCCTTGATTGCTTTACGCGGGACAAAAGTGATGTCAAACTCCATCAGAATGAGAGCCCATTTCCCCAACCTCCCAGAGAGGACAGGTTGGTTAAGTAAATATTTGAGCGGATCCCATTTTGAAATAAGCTCCACCCGGTGCGCAAGCAGATAGTGTCTCAGCTTTTTAACTGCAAACACCAAGGCGAGACACATCTTCTCCATAGGCGAGTAGCGGTGTTCGGGGCCGACCAGCTTCCGGCTGAGATAATAGAGTGGCTGCTCCTTATCCTCTTTGTTAACTTGAGCTAGGAGCGCTCCAAGGGAAGCATCCATGGCTGCAATATAGAGAATAAGAGGCTTCCCTCGGATGGGAGCCCCCAGGACTGGTGGAGTCAAGAGATATTCTTTGAGTTGCTCAAGAGCCTTCTGACAGCCCTCATCCCACAGGAAGGGTGTCCCTTTCTTCATTAATTTGCCGAAGGGCATGCACCTTCCGGAGAGATTAGAGATAAACCGCCTAATGTAAGCGAGCCTCCCCTGCAGTGATCTGAGCTCTGTTATGTTTCTGGGTGGGGGAAGCTCTCTGATGGCTTTAATCTTGTCAGGATCTATCTCAATTCCTCGGTATCTGACGATGAAGCCCAGGAATTTGCCGCTGGAGACGCCAAAGGCGCATTTCATAGGGTTCATCTTGAGCTGATATTGTCGGAGTCTCTCGAAGACCCGACGCAAATCGGCCAGGTGATCACCATGCCTTTTAGACTTAACGACTAAGTCATCGACGTAACATTCGACGACGTCATGTAGCATTTCATCAAAGATTTTAGTCATTGCCCTCTGATATGTGGCGCCGGCATTTTTTAAGCCAAACGGCATCCTCTTATAGTTGAAGATACCTTTCGGGGACCTGAAGGCCGTATGGTCCTTATCCTTGCTGGACATGCGGATCTGGTTGTAGCCTGATGACCCGTCCATGAAAGACAGGGCTTCATGACCGGTGGTCATATCTACCATTGTCTCAATGATAGGGACAGGGAAGTCGTCCTTCGGGCACGCCTTGTTCAGATCCCGGAAGTCAATGCAGACAGGGATCACCGCTGGGTCCCTATATGCAACAAGATCCGATACATTGAAGGTAGAGCTTATACCATATTCCTCGGGCAGGTCCACAACGTACGCATTGGATCCAACGCGTTTCAACACTCTGAATGGACCGGCTCCGCGAGCTTGCAACTTCTTAACGGTTCCAGAGGGAAACCGTTCAGGTTTTACCCTGATCATGACATATTCGCCCTCTTGGAACTCTCGGTGGTGTCGGTGGGCATCGGCTAACTCCTTGTAACGTGCATTGCTGGCCTCAATGTGACGACGAATGTCGTCATGCAAACTCCTAACATGCCTAGCAAACGACTCGGCCGACTCCGACACTCTAGCATAGACAGGCATGGGGACAAGGTCAATGGGTTTTCGAGGCCTACGACCGGTGACAACCTCAAATGGACTCATGCAGGTAGACCTATTCACCGAGTCATTATATGCAAACTCAGCCATGGTTAGAATGAGATCCCAATCCCCAATGCGGTCCCAAACAAGACACCTCAAAAGGTCTCCCAGACTCCTATTTACTACCTCGGTCTGACCATCTACCTGGGGATGATATGCAGTGGAAAATTTGAGGTGCGTACCCATCATATGCCATAGTGTCTTCCAGAAATAGGAAGTGAATCTAACGTCACGGTCAGACACTACAGTGTAAGGCAACCCGAACTTGCACACCACATGCATAAGAAAAAGGCGGGCTACCCTCGAAGCATCCGAAGTCTTCGAGTAAGGGATAAAGAGGGCCATCTTCGAGAAACGGTCAACCACCACATAAACCGAGTCATGCTTCCTGGAGGTACGTGGCAATCCCAAAATAAAGTCCATGATAACATCCTGTCACGGGGCATCAGGTACGAGAAGAGGTGTATAAAGGCCCGAGCTTTGCTTCTTCATCTTGGCCGTAGCACATGTACGGCACTAGGCCATAATATGAGCAACGTCTCTCTTCAAACTCGGCCAATAAAATCTATGCTCAACAGCCTCAATTGTCTTATTCCGACCGAAGTGGCCGGATAGACCTCCCGCATGTAGTTCCCATACCAGAAAGTCACAAACCAAAGTTCGGGGAACATAAAGTCTACCTCCTCGAAAGAGGTAACCATTCTGAAGCACATAATCATCATGGTCTCTTGAGGGTCCGACCTGGAGAGTGGTATAGGTCTGGCCAAAGTTAGGACAATCAACATAAGCTTCTCTCATCTTTTCTAGCCCTATGACCTCGGCACTCATAGTAGTCAGTAGACAAGCACGCCGCGCGCGCTCCGGCGAAAACGGCCGCTGCGGCCAGCCCCGTTGCCGGAATGCGACGAAACCAGCGCCGTTGGAAAGAAGACTCAAAATCCTTCGACGTAGGGCTGGAGAGATCTTCTGAATACGTTCTGCACTGGCCTTTTCCAAATTTTGAATGGGCTGCTGGACAGGGCCCGAAATCCCAGAATATCACCTTGATCTCCTGTAAATCACCATTGACCGACTAGTAGACCTTCGAATCAGAGGTCATGCTCTTCATCAACATTGTAGGGAATTGAAACACGAAACTGGAAAAATTGAGAAAACTGGATTTGGATCTAAGGGCGATTTATAGTGAATTTTGGAGTGACTGGGGGTCGGATCTGGGTTCAGGTCGCAGACACTGTAGCTGACTCAGAAAGAGATTTTTATGAAAATGGAAATGATCGAACCAAAAATTGATAAAATTTGGGGGTGAAGGGGATGAATGGAGGAGTTCCCAGTAAAATTGGCCGAACCAAAAAAAATTCAAAACATGGATCAGCCAAAAGTTGGGAGTCAAAAAACTGGGCAACCGATCCCAAAGGGTCAACAGAGACAGTGCAGAGGTCAAGGAAGGAAGCCTCCAACGTGAAATCACCGCACTTGTCCTTCCAAAAAAGGCATCGGTAGTCTTTTCCTAGTAGGGCACGAATGCCAGAAGAGATAATATCCCTGCAAGTCAAGATTCCGCACCAGATCAGTGAAGCTCGAGAAAGAGAATGAGTAACTATGCCCCAAACCCTCCTCCTATCATAGTATCTCTGCCTGATAACCTAAGTCCACCACCCCTCATCTCTTGACCCCAGCCTCCATAACCACTAGCACAAGAGGGCTAAATTAAAATCTATGACATTCTTAATCTCCAACCCTCCCTAATCTTTGCTGGCAGCCACCCTACCCCAATTGATATTGTGCCAACCCCTGCTCTGCTCCCCACTCCCATGCCAAAAAAGCCTAGCCTAAATGGATTAAATCTTCATTGCCACAGACTTGGGGGCCCAAAACACAGAAAGGAAATAAATAGGTAGGTTGTTCAACACTGATCTGCACAAAACAAGCCCGTTGCCATAAGACACAAGTCTAACCTTCCAACCTGCCAGTCTGGATTCATATCTCTGAATGATAGGACGTCTGTCTGCACATCTTAAAGCACCTGGAGACAGGGGAAGACCCAAGTAGGGAATGGGGAAAGCCCCCACCTGACAACCCAAAATACAAGCAATCCTCTGAAGGGCCGTGCCTTCCAAGTGCCCCCTTCCATCTCCTTCCTCCTCCAACCAGCGCCCCCCCATCAACCCTAACCCTAGTCACCAGCCTCCCACACCCCAGCCATCTCTCCCACTGCAACCAGGTCCGCCCTCCTCTGCCTAGTGCATCCACGGCATTCCCGGAGTCGCCCGTTGCCGCTACGACCTCCCGTGGATTAGGAAGAACTCTCCACTGCTCCCTGCGACCAGCCTGCCTCTGAGGTTGCACTTGCAGAGACTACCCCGGTGTCCACTGCATGAACCAGACAGAGTTGTCTTCTGTGGGATCGTGCGTCGTCGAGCTAGCTTCGTCCCAGAAGTGATCCCGCGGTGATCCGACCTTGGCACCATTCGCGCCGCCCATTCTCGTTCGACTGCACCAGACTCGAGGTCTGAACCTGAGCACCATCTGGTAGCAGCTCCACCGCCATCCCCTGTGCGATTCAGCCAGAGCTCTCTTCATGAGAGTTCTGATCCTCCGAAGCACCGACGAACCAGAGGTGGTCCCGCCTGGTTTTGACATCATCTCCATCCAGGGCGGCCATTCCCCCTCATCTGTGCCAGACCCGGAGGCCCCTATTTGCCCAGGACAAGCTGCTGTCAAGTCGGCCCCGACACCCCCTCTTCCTCTCCGTTTCAGGTCAGACAGTCTTCACCAAAGTTGTATCTTTCGACAATACGGAACTAACGCAAGTGGTCATGTCCTGATCCGACGTCAGCACTGGGAGTTCCACCACAGGTACCTGTGACTGGTCCAACTATGTGCCCAGAAACCTGACGCCGGCCGTTCCCATGACCACGTCCAGCAAGCTGATCAGACGGCTGCCATCCTCTGAGGGTTTGTAGACCTCCCTGTCAGCAACATTCATGACTTGGTCCCGTCATGATTGGAGTTCCACAGCACTCGTACCGGCCAACGCACCGCGACTGCGCTAATCTGTCCTGCACGGCAGAACTGCACAAGCCCACAACCGCGGCCACCGTCTCCATCCAACGACATCAGCTTGGCGCCAGACCTTCAGGCATCCTTTGGCGTTCCTCGATCATCGTCCAGGAGCTGGCTGCACCTCGATCGAACACCCGAGCTCGGCGTATGGTCGTTAGTTTGTTTCCCCTCCCTGCGATCCCCCCTTCTGCGCGAGGGTAGTGTGTGTAATTGGTCGCCCCCACCCCCGTGAACCCCCCCTCCCTGCGTGGAGTGTAGTGCATGTATTAGCAGGGACTTCGTCAAGCTTCCCCGATGCAGCGTGACTGCCTGGTGCGCATGCTCATTGGGTGTGTAATTATAAGGCTTTGTAAGCCAAGTTGTTACTCTTTAGAAGTCTTTGGGCTTTTGTGCAAAAGAGCTAGTAGGTCCAGTAGTGGCCCCCACCCACTTCCCCATTAGTCGACCTATGCCCTAGGGTCCCATGTGGGGCTGGTCAACTATCTAGGTGGCATCTAGAAGGTTGACTAGTCAATTAGGCACATGGGGGACAAATGGGTTAAAAGGTCCTGATGTAGAGAATCCGTAGCAGCAACTTCAGAAGAATAAGAAGTAGGATGCTTAGTAAGAAACTCTTTCTTGATCAGCAACAAGAGAAAGAAGCAGTAATGCGAACCGGAAGAAGATGCTCTTCCTTCTGTTTGCAACAGTAGGAGGAAGAGAAAGGAAGAAGCTTCCCTTCGGCAGCAGCAGGAAGAAGCAACCGTAGCTTTTTTCACGGTGACAGCAAGAGGAAGAAGAAGCAACAAGAGGAAGAGTGGCAGCCACTAAGGAAGAAGAGTCTCACGACCAGTAGGATCTCTCTTAACATAGTAGCAACATTTACTTTGGCTTCGTTCGAGAGGGGTTATATTTGTAGGGAAGAAAGACTAATGGGTTTAGGGTTCTATTGAGATTTAAGTTTCCCCATGTAAGAATCCTAATGGTGTCATATTTCCCCCTGATAGTACTCCTACTATGTTGAGACTTTTCCAGCCGTAGCCATTGCCCCAGTTTGAACAAAACACTGCTAATCGACTTTCACTTTTTATCCTGAAGAATATAGCGCCCAAGGTAAGGGGCGTTCTTTTGAAAATGGCGCCTTTACAAGGGTCACTCTTTCCATTTTTTGCTTGATAATTCTTCTGACTGGCCCATTTGGGTTCCCTTTTAGGTAAGGCCCATTTGTATATGTTGTTTTTGTGGGCCTTGACTATTTATTTGTTCTAATTTATGTTAGTCAATTTCCTTATGTTTAATCCATTTAGGAATTTTATTCTTATAATTTTGTTTGGGTTGCTACATCATCAGACCCCGGGAGTGCTCGTGATGCCCAGTTCTTCCAGTAGCAGTAGTTCTGGGATAGTCTGAACCAGATCTGATCGACCCTGGTCCTGACCCCGCCTCGGTCACAGTCGGCCTCAAAACGAGCTCCAAATTTTTGGGCGCATTCCTGGGCCAACCCAAGATGTTTTGGCGTCGGTCCCACCATCTCCAGCAGTCGGCAGAGTCTGTGGCTGCGTCGACATTGACCTCCTGTCCTGTTGTTCCAAAGTGGACAGAACCAGCGCGGTTTGGCAATTTGGTTTTTAGTTTAGTTTCCCCCACTCGCCTAGCCGGCTTAAAGTCCCTCCTTGCGGGAGGTAGTGTTTGCGTGTAATCTCTCAATTCCCCACCCCTAGTCCACCCCTCCTACATGAGGTGTAGTGCATGCAAATTATTAATTTCAAGTTGAAGTGTCATCAGCGCGGCGTGCGGGTAAGCCCACGCTCCCCCGCTCGCCGTCGTCTCCAGTCAGGGTCAGTGTCTTCACGCCGAACAGGTGAGATTCGGGCCCCCATCCTCTGCTGGTTACATTTCCTTGCTTGACTATTATTGCATCTAATTTGCCCGTCGACGGTGAGGCGAGTGCCCAGTCTCAAGCTTTCATCAAATTGAGTGCCACCGCAGGGTGAGTTGTGAGAGAGCCCCTACATCCCACACCCTCAGCGTGCTGGCCGCCCATCGAATTGGGCATCCTAGACCCTTAGGGGTTCAACCTCAAGCTGACTAAACCCCGGAACAGTGAGGTCCCACTTTGGACCCTCTCCACTATCACCAGTCTGCCTACGGACCCGAGTGTGTGCTACGCGAGTTAACTCGCTCGAGTGAAATCGCCGATCCGTGTGTTGCTTGCGGGTCTAGGTTCGAGGCTCCTATAGTCAACCCACTCCCTTAGCGTGAGTCCCCGACAGTAAAGAGGTATATCAATAGACATTGTGGGAAGGTCCGGTTACACTTGTCTGGAACGCGGCCTTTCTTGCGTTGAGGAGACCGTCGGGTCATTCCTTCGCCTCGTACCACTTTGTTGTCTTGAATTCATGATTTGGACATCCATTTGGGCTCATCGCCCATTAACCCTAGGTCGTCTCACGTCACAACATGTCATCGAATATTTTGGTCATGGCCAACTGGTATATAGCGTCGGCGTTCTTCAGACTAAAGGGCATGCGTTTGTAGTTGAAAATCCCTTTGGGGGATCTGAAGGCTGTGTGGTGTTTGTCTTTGAGAGACATCCGGATTTTGTTGTAATCAGATGACTCGTCCCTGAAAGACAAGGCTTCTTGTCCAGTGGTCATGTCGATCATTGTTTCTGTGATTGGGACTGAAAAATCATCCTTCGGGCAGGCTTTGTTGAGGTCTCAGAAGTCGATGCAAATTCAGACTTGACCACTTTTCTTCTTAATTGGGACAATGTTGGTCAGCCAAATTAGGTAGATACACGGCTCGATAAAGTTGACCTCCACCATCTTATTGACTTCAGCCGAAACCTGAAGTTTCAGCTCGTGGTGCATGTGCTGCTATGGCTATTTGATTGGAGTTGTTGAGGGGGAGATGGCTAGCTCGTGCTCTGCTATAGAAGGGTCTAGCCCTGACATCTCCTTATATGTCCAGGCGAAGTAGTCTTTCTATTCGAGCAGGAGTTGCTTGTAGACCTGCCTCTCTGCCTTGGTGAGGAGGGCACTGACGAACGTTGGCTGGGGGGCTTCTTCTTCACCCTAGTTGATTTCCGCGAGCTCATCAATGGTTGCCTGGCCACCATCCTCCAGCTCGAGAGGTGCGAGTTGGAAGTCGAAGAAGTCTTCATTGTCCATATCGACTTCGTGCACCTTGAGGTCTTCGAAGCCACCAATTGAAGCTGATGGAGCTGGGAGATTACTGTTGAGCCCAGACTGAGATTGCTCTGGACTGCTAGCTCTCGGCTGACAGGTGTCGACTGGTGCCATAGAGGCTTGGGTGGGGTTGCCTACTAAAGCTGGCAGTGCTTCATGGCTGCTACCCTGAGAACCTTCCTCACTGGGAAGGTTTGCCAAACCAGGATCTTCGGCTGGCTGGGAGACGCTTGGGACTTCCTCTATCCCGATGTCCCTGTAGGTGGGCAACGTGGATTCACTGAGTGCCTAAACTAGGATGCTGGCTCTGGCGGGGAGCGAGATTAAGATGTCCTCTTCCTCGTCCCTGGAGCTGTCAAACTTGGTGTCGACAGTAGCCTGGTCACCGATTGGATGTACCGATCTTACGACATTGACCGCATAGTAGACATAAAAATCTGGGTCTTGGTCGTAGTCGAGCCCCCTGGTATCTTTGTGGGAGAATGGGGGTGCCCTCGGACTTGGGAAGGAGTCCACAACTGGTGGAAGTATCTTTGTTGTGTGGAACCTTGCCATTGGGAGATATGCTACTTGAGGCACATCTCCTGGATATATGGTGACAGGTCGTCCAATACTTGGGCAGCTTCAGGGGTATTATCAACTCGCTTGGACCAGCCAAAGTCGTCTTCCAGTGGGGCTTGAGGGGCCATGTCTCCCTTATAGAAAACAATGGGCTTGTCCCTATTAGCCTTCTTCTTGTTTCTGAGTTACCATTTGTAGGTAACGAAGGTTGTGTGCCACTCGACCTTGTGCCCATTCGAGGCACATGCGGGCTGGATGCAGTCTGGTGGCAAGCATACGCTCTTGTCGATAGCTTGACTAATGACATTAGCCTCAAAATCAATTTTGCGCCTCTCGGGGTGATCTGCGATGGACTTGGAATTAAGGCGTAGCTGGTGAAGCTTGGCCTTTTCCTCGTCAACAGAGAAGAGGTCATCCCCATCTTCTTCTGAGAGCCAGCTATTGCTCTTGCTCTTAATTACAGGGCATGGACTGATTCCCCTGAAATAAAGGGTAGCATCGGCCATGTAGCATTCTGCTGGAGTAAACAGGGACAAGTCAGCGAAGGCCGTATGCTATTCCCCATCCTTGGCATACTTGATGCACTGGTGGAGAGTCGACGGGATGACCCAATTTTCATGGAGCCTGGGCCTGCCCAATAGTACTTTGTAGAATGTGTTGGCATCGATGATGTAGAAAGTCACCTTGATGTAGAAAGTCACCTTGGAGGCGAAATCATTGAGCACCAGGTCGACATCCACCCGGTCGAGGACATCCTCGGCGTCTTGATTGAAGTCGAATGTCTTTTTATCACCTGAACCTTCTAGAGGAAAAAGGTCAGATACAAAGTCTTGAATGTTTTCAGGGACATGATATTGACAGTCGCACCAGCGTCCACCAAGATTCGGCTCACTTCGTGCTGTTGATTTTTCCCCTTATGTAGAGAGCATGGTTATGGCATGGAGGGGAGAGCAACAAGTCTTTCTCTGTGAAGGTAACAGTGGCGATGAAGGCCTCATATGCAGTGGACTTCATTTCTTCCGCATGCACTTCATAGACTTCTGGCTCTTGGAGTATCTTGATAAGGGTTTCCCTCAACTCTTTTCTCCAGGCAATGGCTTCCCAGATTGTGATGCTGGCAGGGAAGCACTTCATCTGGTGAAGGACCTTTTGGTCGGCTCGGGCTTGAGCATCCTCCAATGATGGTAGTATGTCGGGCTGAGCATTCTGTGGGCTGCTGTGCAGCTCTCTGTTAGGGAGTTGCACTGCCTTGCCTTTCCCGCTAGGATCGGGCTGACTCTGATCACTAGTGGACTCCTGGAGTAGGGGTTCCAATGATGGCTCTTCTAGAGATGACTGGAGGACCAGTTCGTCCTTGCCAGATAGCCCTGCTTGCTCTGCGGGGGAAGTCAGAGCTGTTGTGGGGCCTGGGGTGTCGACAATGATCTCCTCCAAGCCAAAAGGATCGAAGATGCTGGATACGCCCCAAATTTCCACCTGCGAAATAGGGGCAGGTTCCTCCCCTCAGAAGAGGATAATTCTCTCTGGGTTAAAAGTAGACGGGTGGAGAGGTGGCTTGGGAATCCTTCCGCAACCTCTACCTCATCCTCGGCCATGGCCTCGGCCACGGCCTGTGTGTTCTAGGGCTGGCTAGAGCCTAAGCGGGGCGATGGCCCTTTGTCTGGTTCGGGAGGCCACTGGCTCACCTTGCCGAGGAGCATTGATGTTGTCAGGGGGTGGGATGGCCACCAAGTTGCAGGTGCAGCCTCGAAGCATTTCTTTCAGTTGCTCTACTGTAATCTCCTTGTCCTTATAGAACAAAGAGAGCTCTTCTGGGATGAGGAGCTTTTCGCCATTCTTGATCTTTTGGATCATGCCTTAGACCCTGCTTCTGAGGCAAGCTCACTTTTGCATTTCTTCCCACAAGATATAGCTATCAAGTGAGACAGCGCAGGTAGGACGAAGAGGAATGTATTCCTCGAAGTCATCGATAAGCTATTGTAACCTATTGAGAGGCATCAGCTCAGCTGGAAATTGTAAGGCAGTTGCCTGCTTAGCCTATTTCTTGAGCCGTCTTTTGAGGTTCTTCCTCCTATTTCTCTCCTATTTCTTGGCAATGGCCACCTCTAGGGGAGTAGGAGGAAGAGGTAGTAGAAATGGAGTTGATAAATCCCCATGGGGATGTCTTCGAGCTGGCACTCTAGCAAGGTGAGGTCGATGGCTTTTCTTTGCTCAGATTTCAATCCAGGTACCTTTCGTCTGTTGTATTTGGAAGGTGACGTTGATCGCCTGCTCGATGACCTTGAGCGGTAGCTCCTAGTAGGCTGGGATGTTGGGACTGGCGTCTGAAGACGTGCGCGTGGTTTGATGCCTTACCTGCGGTGGCAAAGAAGGTCTATAGTAAGCTGGCATGCCGGTACTGACGTCCAAGGACGTGTGTGCGATTTGATGCCTTAGCCATGGTGGCGAGGCCTTTTGTTGAGAGGCAGACTAGGAGATGCACTTGGCTACTTGTTCCTTAGCCTTACCCTTGTAATCTGGTGGGGAGTAGGGTCTGCTGATAGCCAATGACGTCCTAAGGCATTGTCACTCCGTGTAGTTGCCCTGGTTCTGCGTGTCGAGTGGGCCTTGTGATGGTGGGCCTGACTTACGATTCGGAGTTACTGAAGGTTTGGAGGATGCCTTCTTTGTAGTTTGGAGTGGGTTGTAGGGTAGGCGAAGAGGACCTGATGGCTCACCGGATGAGGAGGCATGGCACGGTCGAGCTGGGACTTCGCTCTACTTTTGCTTCCCCTTACTATCCCCTGATGCTGGAGACAAGGGTAGGGTGGAGAGAGAGTGAGGGGGATGTGGGGAGTCCATCATTGCCTCACCCACCAGGATGTTCTCTCAGCCGAGGAGGACTCGGAGTAGCCTGGCCGTGTCTTACCTAGAGAAGGGGAGAGATTCCAGCTCTTGCCAGGGCTGTCATTGTACGGCTGATGTGGCAGGAGCTGGCTGACTGGCTAGCTATGTTCGGGAGTCTGGAGGAGTTTAGGTGACAGGAGGATAGATGACATTGACCGAGAAATTACTCGGCCCATTCACCTGACTGGCATCCCGCTCTCTAGGCCTTCTCAAACGCTCGAGAGCTTCTCGGTTATCAGTCTAAAACTCGAGCCATTCTGGAGTATACTGGTAAGGCAGCCCGTGCCCATTCTCTTGAGGAGGATCTCACTACTCTAGTGCATCTCTAGCGATGCTTAGGGTTTCTTTGACAGCTTGTCGAAGCCTCACAAGTGCCATGGAGTTTCCCTCAGCATCAATCTTCTCCCACTAGATTTGTTCTTGGATTAGGTACTAAACTTCTTCACAGGACTCGATTGCGTGGCAGATTTTGGCATGGAAAAGGTAGTACTAGGGGTGACTGAAGTCCCAATGAGTCGTCTGTTGATGGATCGCGGGGCAAGATTTGACCCCTCTCGACGAGAATGTCAAAGAGTCATCGAGTCCTCTCCTTGGGAAAGGAGAGAGGTACACGATCATGCCAGGGCCTCCACCTTGGATACCAAAGCGAATGCTCGCCTTGACCAGAGTTCGGCTCCTCTGCTTTGACGTCAGAGAGAGAGAACGCAGCCATCATGTGGATTACATTAGTTGAGTAGTGACCCACACACACTGCTTTGGCAAGCCTGGCACATGAATGTGACTGCAGAGGATCGACGAGAACACTCTTCATTTGGATGAGGCCGTCTCGGATCAACTTCTGTGCTTGGGTCTTGAAGACATAACAATCTTCAATGGAGGGGCCTAGCATGCGATGATATGGGTAATAGCTGGGATCATCAGTTTTCTAGGCCTCGTCCGGCTTGCGGACTTCTGGTAGCTCGATGATCTTCCGGGCCATGCAGAGGTCGAAGAGCATCTTTGTATGTTCCTTCTTGAAGGGGAAGGGTGTCTTCATGCACTCCGAGAAGGAAGGGGTGGCCGACTTGTCTACGGGCTTCTTGTCAGAGCCGCTTGGCTCTACTTCCTTACTAGCTTTGGCGGTGGGGGTGAATTCGATGATGTTCACCTCCTTTCTGGGCTGGCATTCTCATGTCTGTTTCTCCTTTGCTGAAGTGTAGCTCGAGTTGTCAGTGAAGAACATCTCTATCTCGGCCACTGGCGAATTGAGCTGGTTGAAGCCTTTGATGTTGGTGCCGAGGAGTTTTTCGCTGACCTCAACCGCCAAGCCTCGGCTACATATGGTGATGGCATCTTCCTGAACTGGTGGGTTGATGCACCTCATGCTGAGGTCTCGCCACTTCTTGATGAAGTCGAGGGTGCTCTCCCCCTTCTTATATTGGAGAGAGCAGAGCTTGGCCAGATACTCCAAGAGCTAGAAGCTTATAAGGCACACGCGACAGAAATGAAGACTGCCACATATGAGGCATTCGCCGCCGCCGTCAGCTTCATGGAGAAAGACTTGCTACTCTCCCCTCCGTGCCATAATCGTCCACTTTACATGAAGGGAAAAATCAATGGGCATGAAATAAACCGGATGCTGGTAGATGCCGATGCGACTGTTAACATCATGCCTCTCAAAACATTCAAAACCTTATATCTAACCCCCTACCTCCAGAAGGTCCAGACGGTCAAGATATCCGGCTTCAATCAGGATACCAAGGATGTTCTCGGTCGGGTGGATGTCGACTTGGTGCTCGATGATTTCGCCTCTAAGGTGACCTTCTACATCATCGACGCTAACACGTCTTACCAAGTGTTATTGGGTAGGCCCTAGCTCCATGAAAATTCGGCCGTCCCTTCAACCCTCCATCAATGCATCAAATATGCTAAAGATGGGGAATAGCGTACGGTCTTTTCGGACCTGTCTCCATTTACTCCAGCAGAGTGCCACCTTGTTGACGTTGCTCTCTACTTTAGGGGAATCAGTCCCTACCCCATGATTAAGAGTAAGAGCAATGGCTGGCTCTCAGAAGAAGAGGAGGAGGACCTTTTCTCGATTGATGAAGAAAAGGTCAAGCTTCATTAGTTGCGCCTTAACTCCAAGTCAACCACAAATCGCCCTGAGAGGCGCAAAGTCGACTTTGAGGCTAATCTTATTAGCCAAGCAATCGACAAGAGTATATGTCTACCACCAGATTGCATCCAGCTCGCGTGTGCCTCAGATGAGCACAAGGTCGAGCAGCTCACAACATTTGTCATTACTTACAAATGATAACTCAGAATCAAGAAGAAGGCTAACAGGGACAAGCCCATTGTTTTCTACAAAGGAGACATGGCCCCTCCAGCCCCACCGGAAGATGACTTCAGCTGGTCCAGGCGAGCCGACAACACCCCTGAAGCTGTCCAAGTTTTGGACGACCTACCACCCCACATTCAGGAGATGTGCTTCAAGCAGTATATCCCCTAGTGATAAGGTTCCACACAGCGGAGATACTTCCACAATTTGTGGGCCCCTTCATAGGTCCGGGGGCAACCCTCGTTCTCCCGTAAAGACACCAGGGGGCTCGGCTACAACCAAGACCCAGATTTTCGTGTCTATTATGCAGTCCACATCGTAGGCCCAACACAGCCAGCCGATGACTCAGCCATTGTTAGCACCAAGTTCGACAGCTCCAGGGATGAGGAAGAGGACTTCTTAATCTCGCTCCCCACCAGAACCAGCACCCCAGTTCAAGCACTCGATGAGGCTTCTCCGTCCATCCACGAAAACATTGAGACGGAGGAGGTCCCCAGGGCATCCCATCAAGCCAAAGAGCCCAATTTGCCAAACTTTCCCCATGAGGAAGGTTTCTAGAACAAAGACCATGAAGCGTTACCAGCTTTAGCAGGCAACTCCAGCCAAGCTTCCATGGCGCCAGCTGATAGCTGTCAGCCCAGCATTGACGGCCTAGGACAATCCCAGTCTGAGCCCAGTGACGACAATCTTCCAGCTCCATCAACTTCAACTACTTGCTTCGAAGACCCACGGGCGTACGAAGTCGACACTGACAGTGAAGACTTCATCGACTTCCAGTCGGCTCCTCCCGAACTGGAGGACGGTAGCCAGGCAACCGTCGATAAACTCATCGAAATTAACCTGGGCGAAGATGGAGCCCACCAGCCAATGTTCCTCAATGCTCTCCTCACAGAGACAAAAAGGCAGGACTACAAGCAACTCTTGCTTGAATACAATGACTACTTCGCTTGGACATACAAGGAGATGCCGGGGTTGGATCCCTCCGTAGCGGAGCACGACCTGGCTATATCTCCCTTAGTCATTCCAGTCAAACAACCCTAGCAGCACATGTGCCACGAGCTAGAACTCCGGGTCTCGGTCGAGGTCAACAAAATGGCGGAGGTCGACTTCATCGAGCTGTGTATCTACCCGATTTGGCTCGCCAACATTGTCCCAGTCAAAAAGAAAAATGGTTAAGTCTGCATCTGCGTCGACTTCCAAGATCTCAACAAAGCTTGTCCGAAGGACGACTTCCCGGTCCTGATCACAGAAACAATGGTCGACATGACCACCGGACATGAAGTCTTGTCTTTTATGGATGGCTCGTCCAGCTACAACCAGATCCAGATGTCCCTCAAAGATAAGAATCACACTGCCTTCAGGTCCCCTAAAGGGATCTTCAACTACAAGCGCATGCCCTTTGGGTTGAAGAATGCCGGTGCTACATACCAGAGGGTCATGACTAAAATCTTCGATGAGATGCTGCACAACATCGTCGAATGCTACGTTGACGACCTCGTCGTCAAAACTAAGCGATGGGAAGACCATCTACGCGATCTACGCCAGGTCTTCGAACGTCTCCGGTAATATGGGCTCAAGATGAACCCCATGAAATGTGCCTTTAGTGTGTCCAGTGGTAAATTTCTCGACTTTATTGTCCAATACCGAGGAATCGAGGTGGACCCCGGCAAGATCAAAGCAATCCGGGAGCTCCTACCACCCAGTAACCTTACTGAGCTCAGGTCATTCCAGGACAGGTTGACCTACATTTGAAGGTTCATCTCCAACCTCTCCGATCGATGTGCGCCTTTCAGTAAGCTATTGAAGAAAGATGCCCCCTTCATATGGGACTCAGAATGCCAGGTGACTTTCAAGTAGATCAAGGAGTACCTCCTCACTCCTCCAATCCTGGGGGCACCGGTCAAGGGCAAACCCCTCATACTTACATTGCCGCCATGGATGCCTCGTTGGGGGCTCTGTTGGCACAAATCAATGAAGGAGGTAAAGAGCAGCCACTCTACTACCTCAGTCGAAAATTGATTGGTGCTGAGTACCGCTACTCCCGTATAGAGAAAGTCTGCTTGGCATTGGTATTCACCGTCAAGAAGTTGCGACACTACCTCTTGTCCCATCGGGTCGAGCTCATATCCAAGCACGACCCTCTGAAGTTTCTCCTCGACAGCTTGTCCTCTCATGTCGACTAGGGAAGTGGGCTCTCCTGCTCATGGAGTATGATATTACTTACGTCCTTAGAAAAGTAATCAAGGGGCAAGGTAGGGCTGAATTCTTGGCAGCCCATCCAATACCGGACGATTCTCCCTTCAACACAGAGCTACCAGACGAGGAGTCTCTTGCTCTTCAACCACAACAACTGCTCAAATAGAGTAGAGATGTCTTGCATTACTGGCAGCAAGACGCCCTCACAACCAATTTACTTTGCTGGGAGCTATACTTCGATGGTGCTTCTCGAGGCACTACTCGGAGCAACCTCAGCTCAGGCTTCATGGCAGGTGCCGAGATCGTCTTCCTGACTCCTTAGTGCGAATTTTTGTAGAACTCCTACGCCCTCATGAAAGCTCTGACCAATAATGAAGCTGAATATGAAGGAGAAGCTTAGGCGTAAGTACCTTCCTGCCACGTACCGTCAGCGTCTTATTGATAGGTGGCAGAGTCTCACCCAAGGGGACCACCACCCTCCTCATCACCTCCTATGTGGGAACTCCCAACATCCTCCTGCCCTCTCTGAGAAGGACCGGGAAGGCCCGTCGGTCCCCTAGAAGCTCCACTCCTGCTACCGCGAGCTCTCCTCTCGACGTCCTCCCTCCTCTGGTGCTCAGAAGAAGTAACCAGGTAATCACTGCTCGAGAAAACCCTGGAATACCCCTCGCACTGGGCCCGCTCTCGACCCCGCTGGTAGCGGTCCTCCGCGTCCTTCGCTCGTTGCTCTGCGATCCCCAGCCAGGTGCTCAGCTGTACTCTCTCCATCTCTCGCTCTAATCTCTCTCTCTCCCTGTCCCTCTCCCATCTCTCTCTATCTGTCTCTCGCTCTAATCTGTCTCTCTCCCTGTCCCTCTCCCATCTCTCTCTATCAATCTCTCACTCTAATCTCTCTCTCTCCCTGTCCTTCTCCCATCAGTTGCACTCCGTCTCTCGCTCCATGTGCTCCCTCTATCGCTCGCTCCTCTCCATCCCTAGGAGGAGGCGCAGCTCTGTCACATCCCGGGGAAGCTCTTTCGCCTGCATCCTCTGCAGCTCTCCCTCCTGCACCCAAAATCTTTGTCAGTGGCTAATATTAAAATTTTTAAAATTGGACCAAGAAGGATAAAGGTTACTTACTCTCTCCTGGAGGGCGACCTCAGCTGCCTCCGCACGGGCAATTGCACTGGCAAGTTAGCTTTCTAGCTCAGAGTGGTCACAGGCGGGATAGGTTGAGGACGACGCGTCGTATGATGATCGAACTCTCTCCAATTCTTCACGCTGAAGTAGACATGGTCATTAATGCAAATCCAAAACACTTCTAAAGAGAAGGTTCTTACCAGCTCGTCTACGGTACGTTGGAGTTCGTCATGCTGATGAATGGTGGAGTTGAGAAGCCCATGAACCATGGCTAACCTTCCCTCCGGATCGAACTACATAACATATGGTCACATGTCAATTGCATTCTAAAAAAAGGGCTGGAAATTTAATGAATTAAAAGCATAGCTGTGCTCGTGCACTCTGATAAACCCGGTCGCCATAGGCCTGTGCGTAAGCTTAGAGGTAGGCGTCATCAGAATCTGCTCCTGCTACGATCGGCCGTCCGCGCCTCTTCCAATCGACCAGCTACTCCCGTGCACGCTGTCGCCAGTCCACTGTCCCCTGAAGCCCTCGGAAACGTCATCCGGGTCGTGGGTCTGTCGCTCGAGTGGGAAACTCGACCACCGCCTGGTGAAGCCCTCGTGTCCTCATGATAAGCCTGCATCGATATAAACCCAATATCGATGATGAAACCAACCGTTGATCGACCGGCACTCTGCCCGATCAATGATGAAACACTATCCAGTTTAGACCTTACGTCTAAAACTGATGAAACTTATAAAACTTCTTTGCGTCGATATAAGCCCAATATCGATGATTAAACCTACTGTTGGTCGATTGGCACCTTGCCCGATCAATGATGAAAACCAACCAGTTCAGACCTTACGTCTATTCTGATGAAACCTATATACATCCTTTCACGTCCCACCTCTGGTGATAACAACTAAAGCCTGCCCAGTCTAGACCTTACATCTATTCTGATGAGACCTACATTTTGTTGCATCGGTATGAACCCGATATTGATGATGAAACCCTTTGTTGGTCAATTGGCACATTGCCAAACCAGCTTACAGTCCACTAGAAACAACCACCTATTCGTCCTAAACAAACATTCTGTAACCTCACTCACGACACACGTGGCCGAAAGCCCGATTTAAGCACCCTTTCGGGTACCGTTATGCAGTGGAGCGAGTTCCCCGTCCCTTCCCTAAAAGGGCAGACGCTCTCCTGCTGAACACGAGTTATCCGCGACAGGATGTGCCAACTGCTACCAACCCATATGAAAACATAAAGAGACACATGAGACCATAAAAAGTATCATTTTCACTATCAAGAGAGAAGGAGTTACAAAAGTGCCCCTAAGGGAGGCGTGTACAAGAAAAAGACGTCTACGGACACCGAAAAATATCTGCAAAATCCAGGAGGCCCACGTATGGAGCATATACTAATTCATGTAAGCGAGACTCCTCCTCCTGGAGCCGGACAGATTTGTCCTTCAGGGATGCCATCTGCCCCTCCAACAGAGCTACTTCCTCAGCAAGTTGTGGCCGGGCAGTCCTTACCCGCAGCAGCTCAGCTCGGAGTTCATTCAGCTCCGCTTCAAGAATGCTGATTCGGTCCTGAATGGATCACTCTCGCTCAGTCAGAGCCCCCAGCTGGTCTTGGCACTCTTGGAGGGCAGAACTGATCTTCCCCAGCTCATACATGCATTCTGCCTTCTGCAACTTTAAAGCCACCAGCTTGTCAGATGAGACACGCGCCAGGAAATCCCGACGATGCATAAATTTCAGCAACAGTAAGACACGCTGGGCCCATATTTCCACGGGACAGCCCATTGCTTGCAGGCCGGTAGTAAAGCGGTTGGCAATCTCTTTTAGCTGCAAATAGGTCAATCCGGGCTGAGATTCGACCAATTGACGCAGCATATCGAGAGTGAGAGCCGACCACCCTTGACTCGCTGCCGGTTCCTCAACCGTGCAGGTCCGACGCTTCCCTCGCGTGGGATGTACCCGAGCTTGCTTAGAGTCCCAGTCGGTGTCGAGTCTTGTGGGTCCGTCCCGCATCAGGCGGTCCTCCCTAGACCGTCACAAAGCTTGGCGGTCTGACTAGCACCGTAAAAACTAGCATAGCGGTCCAGCCAGGACCGCATAGCCCCAGACGCCTCCAGAAACTAGGCGCTCACTCCCAAACCGCCGAGAAGGATGGCGGTCTATTGCCTGACCGCTGGGTGTCACCTAGCAGTCAGTCGCATGACCGCTATACCTCCCGACCACAAGCAACTCAAAAATTGGAAAACGGTCACACTCTGATCGTAAGTCACACCCTGACGGTCTCCTAGAGATCGCAAAGCTAGGTAGCGATCTATCGCACGACTGCTAGGATCGAACCGACATAAGGGAGACCCAAGCGGTCATCCCCAGGCCGCTTGTCAGCACGGCGATCCAATATGGACCGCAAACAGGAACTAGACGGTCACCCCGTGACAGCAGAAATGGAAGGAACCTCACAACGGTCAAACTCGCCCTCGGTGGTCACGCCAACCCCACGGGGAAAATGGTCAGCCGCTTGGCCGCCGTTGTCGGTAGCGGCCAGTCGCATGATCGCAAAGCCTGCTGACACTCCCTGATCGGCTAGCGGTCACCCGGTGGGCCATTTCACCTAGAAACTGTTCCTGTTAAGACTGTTTCTATTCCGAAAAACTGAGAACGGTAAAAATGACAAAATCTGTCATTCCATGTCCCGTTCGCACCCACTCGAAGGGGGAAATAAGGGGAAACTAGTCCCCAGCCTCTCTAGTGCTGAGAGGTCCCATTCACACCCTCAAAACGTGATTAAAACGCTAGATCCGTCTCACTCCACAAAATCGAGTATTTTTACCCCAGCGTGAAAATAAACCCACTCGGCTCGCCTCGGGCTACCAAATCCACGGAAATAGAAGTACACGAGCTGGGGATCCATCTCCCTACCTCCACCGAAGATTCCGCGCACTGTGGACGTTGATCCACAAAACCTCGCCAGTTCACAAATGCACACCTGAGCTTCATCGCGCCACCGGCCCTCGATCCCCGACCCGTTCCTCGTTCCTTTCGCCCTCCTCCACCACCGTCGGCCGCCCGGGGGAGAGGGGGAGAGAAAGAGAAGAGAGAGGGAGGGAATGAGGGAATGGGGAGAGAGAGAGAGGGGTTAAGGGGGTTTCTAGGGTTCGAAGGGGCACTAGGGGGTCTATCGTGCTTCTGTTGTGGACACAAGGGCCATTTGCAGTGCCATTGCCGTTCTCCGATAGCGGTGTGGAGTCGCCCGACACTGGGGTTCAGGGTGAACGACGGAGGGAGGTCTCAAGCTCAGTTTCGTTTGTAGATGTGGTCCGAGGGGGGTCGACCCATAGCGTGCCAGGGAAGACTGGCCAGGGGTGCTTGGAGGTGGAACCCCTTCCGGAGGCCTTGGTACAGGGGAGAGTGAAGTGGCTTGCAAGGTGTGCGCGTGTGGATCCCATGGACGACGCGGTCTCGGTGGACTAGATTAGGTCCCTCCCATCTCCTCCAGTGCGTCACAAGGGTTGAGAAGGGATCAATGGCATTCGTCAAAGGTGGGCAGCTCCTGGCGGTGGAGCCGGTGGCCTAGGTGTGCAGCATGAGGGCTATTCCGGCAGCCCTCACGGTCAACGTGGCCAGGGAATCTCTCCCGGTGAACATTGAAGTTGTGCCGGAGTCGTAGGGACTGCCATTCCCATAGACAAGGGGAGGAAGACAGTACATCCGAGTTTCGATTTCAAATTCAAAAGGCCCACCAGATCCTCACCAATTCCAAGCAGAGTCAGAACCGATTCTGCACTGGGACCCTTCATCATCTAGTTCTCTACGCCAACAAGATTCGGACCCGACGACTCATGACTTACCCAAATCCGGGTGTCACGGGTCTATCGGCCCGTTGGTTGAGAACTGGGTCCATGATGGACCCCGTACTGTGGTTCTTCTCCACCCGAGAGCCCCCCTCTGAGTTGCTCTGGGTTATGTGACGGCTGGAAGCCCCCCGACCTCGACAGAATGAAGCAGTCCGCTCGTGGCCGTCAGCAGCAATCGCTGATGCCTACTAGCGGTGACTACCGACGGTGATCCCCTGCCAACCTCTGAAAAGGGACATGCCTCGCCAATGTTGCTTTGCAGCCTTCAATATGAGCTCACAGTCGATCGGGTGGAGTAAGGCATGTGCCTAAAGGAGCACCCATTGTGCAGTAGCTCGCCTATGTTGGAGGCATGAGGGCACTGAGCTAGCTCTGCCGGATGGAGTCCCCCCTGTCAGAGGAGGGAATCTAACAGCAAAAGATGCCTGATGAGCCGGTTGGTCCTGTGGGCCTACAAGGCCGACCAGTCAGACACTCTCGACAGTGATCCCGGATTCCCGCAAGGAGCAAGTGTAGTCAGTGTGTGGCTCGTCAACGGAAGGCTCTCTCAGGGTTGAGGCAACGAGGGCCTACGAAAACTAGCTTAAAAATCATAAACCGGGACTACCCCTCCACCCCTCTCAGGTGGGCCAACATTAGATGTCGTTGGACTACGAGTAGTGATTCCATCACAAGAAAAGAGAAAGTAACTCTATTGGGATAAAAAATATGTCACAATTTACAAAATAATTTAAACATGGTGAATATGCAATGATTAAATGCATAATTAAATGAATAAACTAACAATTGAAATCTGTAGGAATTGAACGATTTAAAAGGGGCCGCTCCAGTCGTACACGGTCGGTCGACCGGTCGCTCAGTGAAGGTGGACGGTCGCCTTAAAGCCGTTCAGCCCCACCACCACACAGGGTTCTAAGGATTACACGGTCAAGAGTGGGCCGTGCAGGGGACTACACGGTCTGGGGAATGGCCGCTCAACGAAATGAAGGGTCCCCTAAGCGGTCGAATGATAAACCATTCAGATAGTTGAACGGACCACCATTGGCTGCTCTACTCTACACCGCCTTACTATTTAAAGGGTCTGCACGGCCGAGGATACACCGTTCAAGGTCTTATGCAGTCCAAGATTGACCTTTCAAGGGGTTTAAATGGTCTGGTAGGAGACCGTGGTCTACAGAACGGTCACTGGTTGGACCGCGCCATTACCGCAGTGGCGAAAATGGGGAATCCTCCATGGAAACCCCTCCCGGTCGATCCAAATCAACGAGATTACAATTTTCTAGCCTAATCCTACCTTGCCACAACCTTCCCATACCATTCAAACCATCAAAACTTAAAGACAATGGCCATGGTATAATTTTCAAGAATTAAAACAAAAATACAATGCCCATAGAATATTACACAGAGATCGAGAAAAATGATAGACAATGGCGATGCATGGGGTACCGACATGATCCTAGCGAGGAGAGGATTTCATCCCCCTACCTCGATCGCGGTGAAATCGACGTTCCGGTGCCGAACGGCCGAGGGAAGCCGCGTCATTCTCTCGCCCGTACACGCCTCTACGCTCTGCGATTCGAGCCAAGGCTGGCGTCAACGCGATCCTCACGTCGCGAGCAATCCGATGACGCCCTCCACGTCTCCGTTTGCAGCCCAGACGGATGAGCCACCGAGAGAGGGGGAGTGGACGTAGCGCATGCGTTAGAGAGGGTGAGGGAGAGAGAGAAAATGAAAGGGAGAGAGAGGGTGATCGTGGGTTAAAAAAAATATTTTGATATATTTATTTTTTTGATTTTTAACCCCCATTTACATTTTAAACCCTCAAAAAACCTCTCTCTTAATCCATGCAGAGAGTGAATGATCCCTTGTTGTCCACTTAAGTGTCTCCACATGAATCCCACTGAGTCTGAACAGCTAACTATAAAGAACCACAAGGCTGAAGCTCATAAGTCAGCAATCAAATACTTAGTGGAATTCATGCAAAATGCTTTCAGTGACTCAGGTCTAAGATCCAACTGTGTGTGGATGTGTAAAATTACACGTCCGCGTGTCCTGACCTATCCAGCATCAATAAACAACTTCAACTGAAGAGATTGCGGAGAACAGGTCCTGTCCGGACCCTCTGAACAAACAACACACTACCGTGAAGCCGCCTCTCGAGTCACGACAGCGAAAAGAAATCAACTACCAGGAGGCTCACAACCCATGGGCCCCGAAGAGAACTAAGTGGACCGTTAATCGGGCTCGAAGTAGGCCCAAGTCTATCTCAACAGCACACCCTGCCGCCCCTCAGCGGCACACCAGTGAATGTCCTTCACCGGCACACCCCTCCAGCGCCTTCACCGGCACACCTGTAGGGGTTCTTCGACAGCGCGCCGGTGGGCTCTTCAGCGGCCCACACCCCGCCTGGCTCCTTCACCGGCACGCCCCCTGGCCGGCACACACATCTTCAGTGGCACACCTTGCCGCCCCTCAGCGGCACACTAGTGAACGTCCTTCACTGGCACACCTGCAGGGGTCCTTCGACAGCTCGCCTATGGGCTCTTCAGTGGCACACACCCCGCTTGGCTCCTTCGCCGGCACGCCCCCTGGTCGGCACACACATCTTCACCGGCACACCTTGGCTGGCCCTTCGACGGCACGGCTGCAAGCTCTTCAGTGGCACACCTTGGTTCCTCCTCTACCCGACACATCCGACGGAGTGACGTGATGCCCATCCCCTAGGGATCTTTAGCGCGCAGCAAACCCACTGAGCTGTCAACCGGAGGAGAAGGCACGCAGGCTACTCCCCCCTACCACCAAGGATGACAGGTCAAATCCCCATTCAATGCCCGTCGAAGCCCTTCCCGCCATCGATGATCCTGCCATTTGGGTATAAAAACCACTCCCTTCGTTGCAAACAAGAGAGGAAGTGGTGCGGACACCAGGCGAGCTAGTGACACGTCGGCGAACCGACGGTGCCATACGTAGAGCACCAAGTGGACTACATCAGCTTCCCTTCAAATTGGGAATAATTTGGCTTCAATTTAGACTCTTTTTACATTAAAATTGGGCTTGTAATGAACATTATACATGGGTTTGCATAATGGGCTGGTTGTCTAGATTCTTTGCTGCAAAACACTTGCACAAAGTCCACTACTCTGTAGCGGGTTTTCCCCTCATGATTGCAGCTGATCGCCGGATATGGCAGCAGGCCGCCTCCTTGGTTTTTGTGAACCACCGTGTTATTATTTCTGCTAGCAGCTCTCATGTCAATTTCTGGTTTGATAGATGGGCCAGTTCGGTCCCCCTTCGTGACCAGATTCCTTCCGATGCTTGGCATTCCTTGGCTGATCCCAATTGTTCTGTTCAGGAAGCATTTTCTGATCCGCTGCATGCTCAGGTTGGCATTGTCCAATCCTTCGGTCTAGTCGGCTGCCTCGATACGGTTATTTCCTCGGTTGATTGCTTTGATCGCTGGATTTGGTGCCCCTCGTTCGATGGCAAGTTTTCCTCTAAATCTATTCGCACTATGCTTGCTGGCCAGTCGGCTCCCAGCTGGTCTTCTCTTTGGAGCTCCCTCTATCCTCTCAAGTGGTCGGTCCTTGCTTGGAGGCTGGCCCGGAGTCACCTTGCCACGGATGCTACCATTCAAGCTTGCGGTGTCCCCTTGTGTTCTAGGTGCTCTTGCTACCCCTCGCCATCCCAAGAATCTGATCTCCACCTCTTTTTTCATGGGCAGCTTGCCAATGAGGTTTGGACTGCGCTATATGCATTTCTGAATTTTGAGAACCATCTGGTGTTGACCGTTACATCTGGCATCCTGGAGTTTCTATCGGACAACCACCATCTTTCCTTGGCTGGCCGCATCTCCAAGTGTATTTTCATGGCTGTTCTTTGGGAGATTTGGTGTTCTCGTAATATGGCTCGTCATGATGGTGCTCCTATGAGCTCGCTACATGTGATTAGGCGTGTTCTCCTTGCGGTCTGCCCCTTGGTCCGCAGCCTTCATATTAAGGGAAGAGATCTCTCCCCCTTGCAGCGGCAGTTCCTCACCTCTTGGGATTTGGCTTTCCCTCCTTTTACTTCTGCCCCACCAAGAATTATCAAGTGGTTTCTTCCTCCTTCCGGCCGGCTGAAGCTCAATGTCGACGGAGCATTTAAACGTAGCATGGGGCTGGCTGCTGGTGGTGGTATTGTGCATGACTCTTCGGGAGGTTTTGTCTTTGCCTTTGCTGCGTCGCAGCATGGGCTTCACTCCAGCCTTGAAGCTGAAGCCTTAGCCCTCCGTCAAGGGCTGATCTTCTGCCGTGATCGTGGTCTTCAGCACGTGGTGGTTGAGTCTGACTCATTGGTGCTTGTGCAGATCCTCAAAGGCGTTTTCTCTAGAATTGTGTTAAATTCAAAATCTTGCACGTTATACCCCTAGTTACTTAATGTCAATAATAGGCTAGCAACCAATAATAAAAGGAACACATGTAAGATTAAATCTTATAATTGTTAATTATTTCTTTCATCATGGCCTTCATTTATTTCAATAAGTTAAATTCAAATATGATTATATGCAACATTTTACTAGGATTGTTTGACAGTCGTTCTACCCTGGTAGAATTTACTGACCGGTACACTGGTTTCCATCGTGTTATTGTCTCATTTCCTTGTGATGGTTGGGACTCTCTGCCGGATATTCCTTCTGTCGGACTAGGACCTCTATTACGGGACCTCCATAAGTCCCCGCGAGCCTGGGATTCTCACTAGGACGCCGACAGGTTGTATCACCAAGACCTGAACCTGTTCATGTGATCGGACTGCTTGGATTGTCGTGTTGTGGGTCACGGATCACCTTGGACCAACTGAGGCTTGAATGGCCCAGAACGGACCGTTTAACTCAGTGGGCGGCCCATTATGAATAGTGCATCCCTGGCCCAGTGCCACTTACTTTGGTCGATTAACCTTGTTTTATCTTCGACCAAACCATGTTTTGATCGGCCTAATAAGCCCTAGGCTGACTAGTGGATAGTGGGTTGGACCCTAGTTCAGTTCTGCCCCACTTATGGCAGCCCAGAGTCCATTTGGGTGGAATTCTAGTTAATTGGGGTTAAGCCCTGTTGAATGGACCGTTTAAGCCTATCCATGTTCTCGAGTGGATCCTATTGGACTGTTCATCCCCTGAGTGGCCCTATCAGGACCATTTATTTCCTTCTTGGGCTTCAAGTCTTTTTGGCCACGTGCGGCCCGTTCTTTACCGTTCTTGTAGTTGAAAGGCCCATCTTGGACCGTTCATCCTTGACCTCACTAAGGTTGACCCTCAGCCCAGCTCCTTCTTGGTACGGCCCATATTAAACCGTACATAGCTTGAGTGGCCCAATGTTGATCGCATATCTTATAGTTTTTCAAAAAGTGATGTTTCATGATTTTGATCTGCGTGAGCTACCCTAGCCTATTCAAGCTATGGTATTTCGAGTTGCGACCTATTGCTAGGTCTATTAATCCGTTCTAGTCATTTTGAATGACTATTCCCCTCGATTAATGAGCTTATTGTTTGAAATCTTAAGAATCAATATTCTTATGTGCTTTACCTTGATTACATGAACTTGATCTTGGAACTCTTGGCCATTATTAATCGTGGATGTCTAGATTTCGTGGGATCTATGAAGATACCATCCCGTGACCCGACCCGGGCACGAGAGAGAGAGCCGACCACCCTTGACTCGCTGCCGGTTTCTCAACTGTGCAGGTCCAACGCTTCCCTCGCTAGGGACGTACCCGAGCTTGCTTAGAGTCCCAGGTGGGCTCGAGTCATGTCGTCGTCCCGCATCACTCTTCCTCCTCTGAGGCTTCTTCCGCCGGAGATGCTGAGATTAAGGCAACATTGGAAGGTACGTGTAGCTCCTTCGCTCCCCTCTATTGGCTTTGACTCGGGGTTTATGGAAGGGCTGACATTTTGTGTTATGTCCAGGGCTGGAGTTCGAGGAGGAGCGCGTGTTGACTCCCATCGAGGTGGCTCTGGGGGAGCCTCCCACCGCTCCGATGATTACCGGGGACACCCGAATGTCAGAGGAGCCTCTGCCCTCTCCGACTCCGACAGGAGATGCTGCTAAGATCGGTGATGGACTACCCTCACCGACCTCCAGTGGGGGTGTTACAGGCACGACGGGGGCCGTAGAAGGTGAGAGCCAGGACATTTCTCAAGTTTTTCACCTTGTCTCATCACAGGGAAGCCCTAAACGCTACTGACCCATTCTGTGTTTGGTGGGGTTGTACAGATCCTTCTGGTGTGCTAGCTAAAGTAGGCCACTCCTGCCTAGAGCTGGGGATCGAGTGGCCTTCATCTGTCTCGCCACCAGAGCCACAGCTAGACGCTAGCGTGGGCGCAAATTTGCTCCAGCGTGCTCAAGGTTACGCAGGAGGCGACCCCCTGCCTTCTCCAGAGGAGCTCTGACAGCGGTTGAGGGAGTGCACCCATGGCTATCACGGCCTTGGGTTCCCACGCGAGCTTTAGATGTCCGGCTTGGCCGGTATCTGGGTGGAGTCCCTGTGGCTTCTGGAGGCGTAGGAGCAGAGGGCTCGATGGCTGGCGACCGTCCGAGAGCTGGAGGTGCAGCGGGCTCGGCTTGCACTGGCGACTGTCGAGCGGGAGAGGTGCGCTGATGCAGCTATGTCACTCGCCTAGGACCGCACTGCTCGGCTGAGAGACGCGGAGAGGCCCTAGAGGAGCAGCGACGAGACGTGGAGCTCACTAGGGTGGAGTGGAAGACTGCCGAGACGAGTGTCGAGACGAGCGCGCTACTTGCATTAGCCTTGAAGGCGGAGCTGGCTGCCACGGAGTCCCGCTTAGTGGAGCTGGAGGGGAGCGAGGCTAGGCTGTGATTGTATCACTTCCCCTCCCTTTTTTTGTTATCCAGATTGTACATTTTTGTTACGCTATTTTGAGATGAAATACATTGATTATTTAAATTTTTAAATTTTTAAGAATTAGTGTCAAGATGGAAGGATGCCATTTCTTAAAGTATTTTAAAGAAGAATTAGCGTCAAAGTTGGTAGACGCCAATTAATGAGCGACGCAGGTGAATGATGCCAATTTCAAGAATGGGTGGCGCTCAAGACAGACGCCCATTTCCTTGTGGAAAATAGAAAGAAAAACTGAAAAAATAGAAAAAAGAATCAGCGTCCACATTGTCAGACACCAATTCTATTTTACGAAAAACCAAAACAAGGAAATAAGAATGGGAGACTGTTATGATAGACGCTATTTTAAGAATGTGCGTCCACTGTGTTCGACGCCATTTATTTTAGAAGCAGAAATGGAATCGGGCTTAGTGAACATCATGCACATTGTTGGCACTATGAAGGCGATTGCTATTGTCATTGGAGTGTCAGCGTGGGGTCTGAGGAATGAGATAGAGAGCTATCTTCCCCATTAGTGGTGGCCCCAGTTGCACTGAGTTGGGCAAAGGCTACCGGTAGGTGCAAGTCTGCGGTGTTGCGTTGGAGGAATCTGTGACGAGGTCTGGTGGCTGACGAGGATTGCTTGTAGTTAGGTGGCCTGGAGTGTGCTCTGAGGGTGTTATTGTCATTTTGGGCCACCCCAGCTTCAGGTTTAGCCAGCCCCTGTGCTATCGAGATCATGGTTTGAGGTGGCAGAACAGATGTTCTGATCAAGAGATGCACTCGTGCGAGCGAAGGATTTTCTTGATGAGCTGCTGATTGTCGAGTCTGACTTTCTCATCATGCTCTGTGGCCTCAGAGATGACGTGCTAGTCTCGATTGTTCTTGTGGATTTCGAGGTAGGATTGGACAGAGTTGTCCCAGTGAGTTCTAAGTCTTGTGCTTCTACGTGTGTATGGGCTATGTTAGTCCCGAATTTGGTTTGAGATTGTATGGTAGTGGCTTGGGTTGTGGCCGAGATTGTGGAATTTGGGGCCATTGTGCACTGCCTTGGATGCACTGTGCCATGCGGCAGGTGAGATGTGAAGGTGCTGTGGTAGATTTGGGATGTGAGGATGAGCGTTGGCAGGTGCCGAGCATGGTTTGTGTTACGGCTCTTGGCCTGGTGGTCCACGCAGCAGCAACTCAGGAGATAGTTTTTTTCAGGATCCGAGAATCGAGAATGAATTGGTGTCAGTGAGGACATATTCTTGGGAATAATGTTTGGTGGCTAGAGGTGTAGCAGCCTTCGAGCCTGGTGTCTTTTGGAGATTTCTTCACTCCTCGATAAGTGTTTTGGCCTGCTGATGGTTCCAGGATAAGAGGCAGGCATAGATAGGGAGCGTGTGGCAGCGGCTAGCTTAACCACTGTGGCAGAGTGTGTGGCTGGCGATCAGTAGAGCCAATGCTCTAGGCGTGGTGAATTGTAGTTTAGGGAATTACAATGATGGTGTGCAGGGAGATGCTACGAATGTGGTCTGATGAGACACTTGGCGAGTGTTGTCGGAGGCGCTGACCTGATGATAGTGATGGTTTTAACTGGTGCTGGAAGGTGCGGTTCCCAGCATGCGTGAGGTTCAATGTCAGGTCAAGCATAGAGATCTCCTGGTTGGTAGGAGGTATATTGTTTTCTCCTTGGTTGGAGAGAATTGTGTTTTTGCTAAGTTTCATCGTCTTGCATTGTGCGTTCGGATTGGTTGGCCTCTCTTGTGTGCTATGAAGTCCGTGCGAGACGTGTTCTGTATTTTGGCAATGTGGTTGCTTGTGAGAAGTGATGCCCATTTTGTGATGCGTAAGGGTGCGTTGCCACTATTCCGGATGGATGGGTGCCAATTGGGTAGTGTTTGCGAGGAATTCATGGCTGGTGTTGTGATTTTCGATGCGTGGCAGATTGGAAACTACAGCCATGTCATTGACGTGCCATTGCTTGAGGCATTATGGGTTGTGGCACTGGCAGGACGGAGAGTTGGGGAACTATGATGGCAAGTGTGCCGCATGAGCACCCTGTTCATTTTTTGGAAGCAGTGTCAGGTGCTTGGTGCTAGAACCAGGTGGGGGTTGCGAGGAAATCACCTGACAGAGGACGAGGATGTGTTGGTTGGAGTCGGTAAGCTATGTGCTCGACCGTGTTGAGAATTGTGTCCTCAGGATGGAATCGTGGTCCTCGAGTTGTGATCTCCGAGAGATGATTATGGGTCCCAATTAGTAGCTATGAGCGGCTGGTGAGGCTAGCCGAGTGGGCAGCTATGGTAAGGACCTGTGATATTTGGAGATCTATGTGCATTGGTCGCATCGTCATCGACCAGGTTGTTATGGCAGCAGATCACACTTTTTTGTTCTAGAAATGTATGCCATGGATTATTCAGGTTGTGCCCTGTGGCTTTGTAGTGAGAGCGGAGTCGAGAATTGGTAGGTGTCCATTTGGAGTAATTATGATGAAGATGGGATGAGACTGTGTAATGGATGATGCCTATGTACGGAGGTCCTTGGAGGGATGTCGTCAAATGAGTGCCTTGGTCTTGTGGCCAGCTTGGGAGGATTTCCCTGTAAGCTTGAGTCTAGTGTTGTTGTGGACCGAGGATTGTTGAATTTTGTCATTTGATTTCACCGTCCTCCCCTGAGGGGTATAGTTGGCTTGAGGATCGACCGAATGCGGAGTCCAAGTGAGGATTGACTTGAGATGTGGTAATGGCGAGTGTGAGAGTCAACGGATGGCCTATCGAGATTTGGATTGGGCTGATCGGGCCTGATGGAGGAGCATGTAAGAGGAAGTTGAGCCAGTAAGGGTTTCGCATTGACGAGTATTTGGTGAATGGCAAATGGGCTTTCATAGACAGAAGATGCCAGTTGTAGTGAATCGTGAATGGCGAGAATCGTGTGCCAGTAAGGCCTTGGGTGGTCGATTATAAAGTATACCTTTTGCCTAGATTGCATCTGGGATCTGTTGAGGGTTTGTCTTTGGTCTGGAGCTAGTCCCCGTGCTGTTATTGGCATTCGGCTTGCAAAAAATGAGTTGGTCCATGGCAAGGAGCCGACAGTTTTGTGGTAGTCAGTTGAGATGACTGTATGAGCTGGTCGAGGCTCAGTGATGGTTGTCTCATGTGCAGGGCGTAAGGTTAGTTAGCTGATGGAGAAGGTGATGTTTGATTGGTCTGCCGAGCATGGGATTTGATTGGTGGTAGGTTTTTGTGACGCGAGTTACGTCTCCTCGGTATGTGAGGTGGTGGTAGTGATGCCAAGATTGGATCTTCGTTGTGGCTGAGGTAGGGCCAGAGTTATACCCTTGCGTATGCTATGCTCACTCTGAGTATTGGTGTGTATGCTGGGTTATGAGCGAGATGTTTCTGCTTGTGGTAATAGTCTGGCTATGCCCCTTTGGATATGTGCTTTCATATGAATCGAGGTTTTAGCTAGAGCTCTTGGAGCATTGCCAGCTGTATAAGTTGTTCTTCCCCTATGAGATGGTGGTTGCCTCAAATTTTGAGGATGAAATTTCTGTAAGGAGGGGAAGACTATAATACCTTGGATTTTTCGGATTAGCATGTCCTTCTATAGTTTCTACACATCACAGTATTAATCTGGGTTCTCTCTTGTGTTTTTCACACTATTTTACAGGTCAGCATCGCACTAATACGAGGCCCACTCTTTCTGGCCGGCCGGAAAGGGTGGAGGTTTGAACTTCAACGACTTAAGGTGTGGTGGTCTTCAGTGGTCTCTTCCTGTCCGTATGGGAGGAAGTGTGGCCGTTACAGTACCGTTCATCTTCTTCCTGCGGCTGTATTAGAACCATTCTTCTACCACAGTTCTTCATCCCGCGTTCCACCCCCAGCACCGACGAGCGGTCAGTCGTGTGACCATGCGTCATCATAGGCGGTTCCTTGGAAGTCACACATCTCGTCAGTGCTGGTTAAAGGTGAGTGTCTCCTTTTTTCCAAGGTACGGCATGTTTATCGTGACTGGCACCTTGGTGGCGATCACAGGTTCTATTTCTGTTCCCTTTCTATTTTTAGTTCATTTACTCCTCATATTTATTTAATAGAAAGGGATAGATAGAAAGATTCACACCGATAGGAAAACATATCAACATCCCAAATTTTTGGCGATCACGGTGGGACACCTAGTGCCCATCGTGTTAGTGTTTGCTGACCCTGTACTCGGTGCTTTGTTAGTATTCTCCTTTTCAGGTTGTCACAGGTCACTGGTAGGCTTTCCACATTTCTGTTCCCTTCTGGTGGTGCAGTCCTGTACGAGTCACCGGACATAACGTGCGGCCTGATACCGACCGCCCATAATAGTCTCTAGCCATACCTGTTCTGCGACCCTGCTGCCTCCTGTGGCCGACGTGCACCCGCCCTTCACCCTGTGGCCATTCTCTAGCAGCCTATCTTCCTGGTACAGGTACGTACCTCTACCTGCATTGTTCATTTTGCTGACGACCTACGGTTGATCCAGGTCCGCCCCAGCACTCTTGCGGCCTATAAAGGGCCGCCCATCTAGGTACGCTTCCAACCCATCTATCCCAGTTATTTTGTTATTTGTTTTGAAATGTCAGTTTGTTTCACCATTGTTTAGTGTTTGTTCCGTGATTGTCACCCCTTGCTGTTGGACGGTTCACCAAGAACTGCCCATCCTCCCTGAACGGTCTCCAAGAGACTGCATGTTTGTGCTATAGTGCACCCGAGCCTTAATTTGATTTCCATGTCATATTCATTCCATGCTATTTGGTGCTGTCATTGATCTCCCCTGATTTGATTTGTCATTACATAATTGACATATCTATTTATCCATACTTGTTTGATCATTGCTTGGTGGAAGAGTCTTCATCTCTGCAAGAAGTTACAGAGGAGATTCAATCAGACCTTCCGGTAGATCTCCCGTCTTCTTCCTCCCAACCAGACGTTGCACTGTGGGTAGATATTGGCGACGATGTGACTTTTGAAGTAGCCCCATCTATTTCCCTCGGCTTTGCTTCCTCCGAGAGCTTTGTCTGGCAGAACCTAGATATGCTGCACCAATTGGTGGATCTCAGCCTGGGTTGACTTATCTGCAGCTGAAAGAGATAGCCAACCGTTTCACTGCTGGCTTGCAGGCGATGGGTTGTCCATTGGAAACATGGGCCCAGCGCATCTTATTGCTGCTGAAATTTGTGCACCACCGAGATTTCTTGGCATGTGTTTCAACTGACAAACTGGTGGCTTTGAAGCTGCAGAAAGCAGAGTGCAAGTCTGAGCTGGGGAAGATAAGCTCTGCCCTTCAGGAGCGCCAAGGCCAGCTGGAGGCTCTGACTGAGCGGGAGCAATTTATACGTGATCGGATAGGCGTACTTGAAACGGAGTTGAATGACCTCCGGGCTGAGCTGCCGCGGGTGAGGACCTCCCGGCCACAATTTGCTGAAGAAATAGCTCTGTTGGAGGGGCAAATGGCATCTCTTTGGGACGAATCCGTCCGGCTCCAGGAGGAGGAGGCTCGCCTGCATGAACTAGGCTCCGCTTCATATGTAGGCCTCCTGGATTTTGAAGATATATTTCAGCGTCCGTAGATGCCATCCTCTTGTACACGCCTCCCTTGAGGGTTGCTCCTATAACTTCTTCTCCTCATAATGAAAATGATATCTTATTACAGCCTAATGTGTATCTTTATGTTTTCATATAGGGTTGGTGGTGGTTTGGCACATCCTATCGCGGATAACTCGTGTTTAGCAGGAGAGCATCCGCCCTTTCAGGGAAGGGGCGGGGAACTCGCTCCACCGCGTAACGGTACCCGAAAGGGTGCTCAAACCGGGCTTTCGGCCATGTGTGCCGTGAGTGGGGTTGCAGAATGTTTGTTTAGGACGAACAGGTGGTTGTTTCTGGTGGACTGTAAGCTGGTTTGGCAATGTGTCAATTGACCAGCGAAGGGTTTCATCATCGATATCGGGTTCATACCGATGCAACAAAATGTAGGTCTCATCAGAATAGACGTAAGGTCTAGACTGGGCAGGCTTTAGTTGTTATCACCAGAGGTGGGACGTGAAAGGATATATATAGGTTTCATCAGAACAGACGTAAGGTCTGAACTGGTTGGGTTTCATCATTGATCCCCGAAGAATGTGGCTTGGGGTCTGTTCTTTAGTTGATTAGCAAAACTGGTGGATATGAATGTGTGTGTAGCCCCGGGGTCGAACAAGACCTTTGCATAAATATTATCCACAAGGAGCGTACCTTCAGCCACGGTAGGGGTATTGTCTGCTTCTTCTTGCATCAGTGCATAGACTTAACCTCTATACTGAATTTTCTCCTGCTGGGGAACTGACTTTTGCTGAGTCTTCTTGGGGCAGTTCCTTGCAAAGTGTCCACCCTCGCCGCATTCATAACACTTGCCTTCAGTCCTCTAGCATTCCTGTCCCTGATGGTTGCGTCCACACTGGATACAAAATGAAATCCCCGGCCCTCCCTTTGGCATCGGTCCTTGGCGCGCCACCGTTTCCTTGTCTTGCCTCCCTCCGACCTGCATAGGTCTCTTGCCCGATGACTTCTACTCCTCGGCAAACCTATAAATAAACATTGGTTAGGACTTACCCTTATATATCTCCTAACTTTTATGGCTTCAGCCATTACCTTGTATTTTCTTGCTCGGCTAGATGAGCAAGCCTCAATGCTGTTGGGTAAGAGCCAGGGTCTTGGGTAGCGACATAGCGTCGGACATTGCTGCGTAGCCCATTGACAAATTTCTTCATCTTCCGACGCGTGTCATCAAATATGTGTGGAGCGTATTGGCCTAGAGCTGAAAACTTGGCCTCGTAGTCGGCCACCGACATGCTCCCTTGCTCGAGACTCAGAAATTCTTGCTCCTTCGCGTCTCACACATGCTCTGGAAAATACTTCTCTCATAAGATAGCCAAGAACTCCTCCCACAGTATGTCGTTGTCGTGGTAGTCTATGAAGGTGGTCCGCATCTTGGCCTTCCACCACAAGTCGGCCTGGTCTTGCAATACATAGGCCACCAGGTTCACCTTCTCCTCTTCGGGGCACCACATTACACAGAACTTCTTTTCCATTTCACTGAGCCATGACTCAGCTACCTCTGGATGGCTCTCCCCCTTAAAGATAGGAGGCGCCAACCTTAGGAACCGATCAAGTGCCGGCAGGTCGTGACGTGGTGCGGCTGCGGGCTGCTGCAGCATTTGTTGCTGCATGGCCTGCATCAACCCTTGGAAGCTCTGCATAAACCCTTCCAAGTTGACTCCCGCATTGGGCACCTGCCTATCGCCAACTGCAAGGGCATGGATAGCCCCGTCATGTGCCCCATTTGGGTCATCTACCCCCGATCCCCTCTCATCTGCCTGGGGAAGATCTCTCTGCCTTCATGTTTTCCGTGATTATTAATGTGTTTTCCGTTGTCGTATGTTTTAGATGCCGCCCCGTAAAAGAAGAGCTCATGTTCCCCCGGAAGAGAGTGGCAGCGTTCCTCCTCCTGTCGTGCCTACTCCTCCTCCGATTGTGCCAGTCCCTGCTCCTACTGTGCCAGCTCCGCAAGATGACTTACCCGGTGGCCGTGGTAGAGCACTCAAGGAATTTCTGCTATTCCACCCATCGACATATGAAGGTCAGTTAGATCCGGATGCTGCCAGGATTTGGTTTGAGGCGACTGAGTGTGTGTTTCGATCGATGGAATGTATGGAGGATGAGAAGGTTATGCTGGCTACTTTTTAATTTTAGGGTGCAGCATTGATTTGGTGGAGTTCGGAGTGGGAAGTTACCTTCCGTTCCCGACCACTTCGTCAGATCACCTGGGCATAGTTCGTGACTACCTTTGAGCGTACTTACAGTTTGGCCTATCTTCACATGGATAAGATGCACCAATTCCTAGATCTGGTGTAGGGTGAGATGACCGTGTTGCAGTATCAGAACAAGTTCATCGAGTTGGGTCGGTATGTGCCGCATATTATTGCTGATGAAGTCTTAAAGATCGAGCAATTCCTCCGTGGACTGCGAGTCGAATTGAGAGTACCACTGCTTGCAACCCGTGTCAGTGTTATGGATGATGCATATCAGGCAGCAGTTACAGTTGAGCTCGATTTTGTGAGATCTGCAGGATTTTCTCAGTCCAGGGTTGCTCAGTCGGTTGGGCCATTCCAGCAGTCCTTTCAGCCGTCAGCACCTGGCGTTCCGTCTATCGTGGCTACTTCAGGTGGTCCTTCGAGGCGGATGTTTGGAAAGTCCAAGAAGCGTTTTAATTGTCAAGCATCTTTCGATTTTGTGCAGCAGCAATCAGTGTCTTCTGATTCTATTCACCAGTCTGTTCCTCCATATCAGCAGCTCTGAGAGTTTCCCATGAGTCAGCTGAGACCATGTCTGAGGTGTGGTGGCAGCCATCCCAGTGTACCATGTTTCTTACCAGTGGTTTGCTATCGCTGTGATCAGCCGGGTCACGTTGTTTGAGATTGCCCGATGAAGTCCGTTCCGGCGCAGTTCTCACAGGTCACCCAGCCGTAGCAGTCTCAATTTCATCTTCCTGCACCACCTCAGCCTCAGCCATCATTTTTGTAAGTTCCAGCTTCTTCTCAGCAATCTTCTGCAGCCTCTAGCCGGAAGCTGAGGAGCCAGATCACTCATATCACTCGTGTAGAAGTATGTGCTAAATAAAACTGAAAATAACAACACCATTAGAATTAAACATGAATTAAAGTAACTTACAAGTGAATGAAAATCACAAAATAATAATGAAACACTAACCAGAGAGAGATGGCCTAACACTAACTATATGGAGGATGAGAGCCTAACTATAGAAATGAGAAGTGAAGGGGGAGAAATCTACGTATGTGCATCTTAGGAGAGGGAGAGAGGAACCCCGTGAGCCCCCATATCCCTCCTTTTATAGGATCCAAGCCAATATTATTCTTCTCTCTACCAGTCTTTGTGTGAAAGGGGGTTTTGCAGCATACGTTGAAGACTGCATGAAGAAGCCTGCACCTGCCTCGCGTTGAAGCTGCCCACGTGTTGACCACGTCGCACCCACCGAAGCATTGGCTGTGGTTTTGCCACATGCGTGAAGAGGAGGTGGCCGCTTTTGCTGAAGACTGCATGGCCGCCCATCGTCAATCGCGAGAGAATCGAAGGCATGTCGACTCCGTTGACCTCTGCCGACCTCCCGTGTTCGCATGCGAAGAGCCCGCATGAGCTGTCGTTTCTTCCTTGGCTGGCCGCCACGTGAAGCCCACGCCTGTCACCGCCTTGGCCACGTTCGCCTGCGAACCTGCGTACCCACCAGCGCGAAGGCGTTGCCGCCTTCCACATTCGCGACTGTGCCCAGCCACATGTTCTGCTGCCATCTCTCTTTCCTCTTCTCTCACGTGTAAAGGCCACCCGAAGTCGCCTCGTTACCCGCCATCGCTGCCGACGCCATGCGCGAGACACGCCAGAAGCCGCTACTCTCTCTGCGTATGCCGCGTGCGTTGACCCATGCCCTGTGCGAAGGCGAATAAAGCCCTCTTCCACGCATTGACGCCGCCTTCGCCAGCCCGCCAAAGCCACGCGCTTGCCTGCCATTCGCGTCACTTGGGCCTCATCACCCGTGCCCTATGCGAAGACGGCTTAGCCGCTTCACCTTGATCGTCAGCCAGCGAAGCTGGCCTCCCAGCGTTAGAAGGCCGCAGTTGGATGGGCTTTGGCCCATGTGAAGATTGGTTTTATTTGCCTTAGCCCATCTTTGATCATGCGATGTGTTGAGAAGGGGGCATATACATGGGCCTTTGACACATTCGAAGTATGGTCATGGGCCTTCGGCCTATTTATATGACTTGTGGAGGGTTCATTCTTTCGTACTTGTAAAATAAAAGAGTTTATGGATCAAAATGTAATTAATTTTATCAAACTAAATATTTTGATTAGAAATTATGATTCCTCAACAATCCTCACTAACCCTTCAGGGGCCTCATCAGCCTCTTGGGTGGCGTCCCCAGTTCATGGTGGCGATAATCCGATACTTGTATCGGGTTATCGGTACCCTGAGCTCTGGGTCGTTACAGTTGGTATCAGAGTGACGTTGGGGAAATGTGTAAAGAATTGAAATTATCTGTAATCATCTAGAACAAGTCCAGTCGTGTCGTTTGTTGCTGGCTTAGGATGTTTTCCGTGATTATTAATGTATTTTCTGTTGTCGTATGTTTTAGATGCCGCCCCGTAAAAGAAGAGCTCTTGTTCCCCTGGAAGAGAGTGCCAGCGTTCCTCCCCCTGTCGTGCCTACTCCTCCTCCGATTGTGCCAGTCCCTGCTCCTGCCGTTCCAGCTCCGCAAGATGACTTACTCGGTGGCCGTGGTGGAGCACTCAAGGAATTTCTGCTATTCCACCCGCCGACTTATGAAGGTCAGTCAGATCCAGATACTACCAGGATTTGGATCGAGGCGACTGAGCGTGTGTTCCGGTCGATGGAATGCGCAGAGGACGAGAAGGTCATGCTTGCTACTTTTCAACTTCAGGGTGCAACATTCATGTGGTGGAGTTCAGAGTGGGAAGTCACTTTTCGTTCCCGACCACTTTGTCAGATCACCTGGGCAGAGTTCGTGACTACCTTTGAGCGCACATGCAGTCCGGCCTATCTTCGCATGGATAAGATGCACCAATTTCTAGATCTGGTGCAGGGTGAAATGCCCGTGTTGCAGTATCGGAACAAGTTCATCGAGTTGGGTCGGTATGCACTGCATATTATCGCTGATGAAGCCTTAAAGGCCAAGCAATTTTTTCATGGTTTGCAAGCCGAATTGAGAGTGCCACTTCTTGCTACCCGTGTCACCGTCATGGATGATGCGTATCAGGCAGCAGTCGTGGTCGAGCTCGATTTAGCGAGGTCTGTAGGGTTCTCTCAGTCTAGTGTTACTCAATCGGTTGTGCCATTCCAGCAGTCCTTTCAGCCGTCAGCACCTGACGTTCCATCTGTTGTGCCTACTCCTGGTGGTCCTTCAAGGTGGATGTTTAGAAAGTCCAAGAAGCCTTTCAACCATCAAGCATCTTTGGGTTTTGTGCCACAACAATCAGTGTCTTCTAATTCTGTGTAGCAGACTATTCCTTTGCTTCAGCAGCGCCGTGAGTTTCCTGTGAGTCAGCTGAGACCATGTCCAAGGTGTGGTGGCAGCCATCCTGGTGTACCATGCTCCTTACCAGTGGTTTGCTATGTTCTGAACAATACTCTGCAACCCCACTCACGGCACACATGGCCGAAAACCCAGTTTGAGCACCCTTCCGGGTACCATTACGCGGTGGAGCGAGTTCCCCGCCCCTTCCCTGAAAGGGCGGACGCTCTCCTGCTAAGCACGAGTTATCCGCGATAGGATGTGCCAAACCACCACCAACCCCTTATGAAAATAAAAATACACATGAGGTTGTAATAAAGTACCACTTTCATTATGAAAGGAACAAGATACAAATGCGACCCTCAAGGGAGGCATGTACAAGGAAATGACGTCTACGGACACCGAAATATGTCTTCAAAAGCCAAGAGGCCTACATATGGAGTAGATCCTAGTTCATGCAGATGAGCCTCCTCCTCCTAGAACCGGACGGATTCATCCTGAAGAGATGCCTCCTGTCCCTCCAGCAGAGCTATCTCTTCGGTAAATTGTGGCCGGACGGACCGTACTCGTGGCAGCTCAGCTTGGAGCTCATTCAACTCCGCTTCAAGCACGCCTATCCGGTCGTGTATAAATTGCTCCCACTCAGTCAGAGCCTCCAGCCAGCCTTGGTGCTCCTGAAGGACAAAACCTATCTTCCCCAGCTCAGACTTACACTCTACTTTCTACAGCCTTAGAGCCACCAGCCTGTCAGTTGAAACACGCGCCAGGAAATCCCAATGGTGCACAAATTTTAACAGTAACAAGACGCGTTGGGCCCATGTTTCCAAGGGACAGCCCATTGCCTGCAGACCAGTGGTGAAATGGTTGGCTATCTCCTTCAATTGCGGATAAGTTAGTCCGGGCTGAGATTCAACCAACTAGCGTAGCATGTCCAGATTCTGCCAGATGAAGCTCTCAGAGGAAGCAAAGCCGAGGGAAACAGATGGGGCTACTTCAATGCTCACCTCGCTGTCAATGTCTGCCCACATTGCGACGTCCGGTTGGGAGGAAGAAGACGGGAGATCTACTGGAAGGTCTGACTGAATTTTCTCTACAACTTCTCATGGAGCTGAGGACTCTTCCACCGTCACCTCCCTAGGGGCTACTGCTTGAACACTCATAGGAGGAGAGCTGGTGAGCGCTGGGGCTATCTCTTCATGGGTCTCCGACATGGGAGCTGCTTCGGGGCTGATTATCAGTAGTAAACCGATTTTTGTAATGGCTGCCTCCTGCTCGGCCACCTCTTCTGCGATAGCTACGTCTTTCAATAATAAGGCCCCAGGGGCCATGGCTTGAGGAGACAGAGGTTCAGTTTCCATAGATGCTATTGTAGAAACCATGAGAAGTCATTGTGATCAAAAAATCATAACTGAAACTTATAGACAACTATAGACAACTCAAATCACTATGATTAACTTATAGTGTGTGACATCATCAAAACCATAGGGATGCAACGCCACTATCATACCCCTTCCACACATGCCCGTCAACATTTCACCCTGCATGCATCCACACCCCGGAGCTTGGAAGGAAAGGAGCGTTGGTCTCTCTCTCATGCATCATCATGTCCATAGTCATATAGGGGTTACATAGTGAGTGAGTTTGGACATACTGGTTCCCCTGAGTCTACCACATTTAGTAGGACACCAGTGCATGATAGGTACAACTTTGGTTGTCTAGGTTCTCCCCATGTTTTCCAGTCAGGTAGGCATCATAGACATGCCAGGTCCATGTTTGGATGTCCAAGACCACCTCTACATTTGCATAGGTATGAGTCCACACAGCTATCTTGGAGTCTGCATCATCATCACCACCTTGAGTCCAGCAACGCGCGATACACTAAATTGGCTGACGCTCATAGACACCTCCACAAGTTTCAGGAGGGAGATTATGTCATGATCCGGGTCAAATCGGAACAGTATCTTTCAGGAGCCGTGAAGAAACTTCAGGCTCGTGGTGCCAGCCCCTTTAGACATTTAAGGCGAGTTGGGTCCAAAGCATATGTTGTTGACTTACCAGATGACTATGGTATCAGCTCCACATTCAGTGTCTCAGATCTAGTCACACATAGGGACCCGGCAGTGATTCCTAGTGAGTTGTTTGGGCCTTCTCCACCCCTTGAGAGTGACCCCTCTTGTGAGAGCCCACTTCTAGCCCTATCACATCAGCAGCGTGAGCGTATAGAGTGTATACTAGATGAGCAGGTGATGACCATTAGGAGTGGCGTATATCAGCGCTACTTGGTGCGTTGGAGAGGACGGCCCACGTCCGATGATGCATGGATCACCCGGGTAGAGCTAGAGAGCTTAGATCTGGACTTGCTAGAGTGGTACTTGAGCGACATGGACCCTTACTCGATGGGGTTGAGTTCTTCCCGCCCGGAGAGAATTGATGAGGACACCCGAGCTAGAGATCGGCACGATGCAACAAAGCGACACCGCAAGTCATGTAGCACTATTTGGGACTCGCAAGCTTCTTTATGGCTTGGAGATTGTGTGGAGGACTAGACTGGAGGGTGGAGACCTTTATTCTTTTTATTCTGGACATTTTTAGGCCATTTAGAGCTCAATTGGACTTCATTTGGGTCACATTTGTGCAATCGGGTGACTGATCCATTCAATCCCCCCTTTCTGGATCATCTACAGACATTCCATCTGTAGGATTTGGTCTCTAGGCGTCCATACAGACTTAGCAGTAGGCGCTCAGATAGCAGCCCGAAGGCACCCACGCCAGCCTGATGTACGAGGTAGCGATAAGGGAGACCAACAACCTGACTTGAGAAGGATCTGGGTGACCCCAGAGGAAGCTCAAGCTGTTAGGAAGGCGCATCTCAGGAAACCCCTTCGGGTGCTCGAATGCGGCGTCGAGCAAGACATGGTCGATGCCATCGCAACATCGCCTGACGGCGCTCAGTCAGCCAACGCCTCTCGCTCGCATAGGCGGAGGGAAAGATAGGCTCGACCCGGGCCTCCCCAGCATCTAGCCCCGAGTTCTCCTCAGGTTGACACCACAATGGGGACTCCCCTACAACGTACCTTGGCCTTTGATAGGCTGGGGGCACCCATCTGCCCTAAGAAGCAATCTCAGAAGAAGCAGACGGTCTAAGAAGTCCGGGTGTTTGCGTGCTATGCCACCAGACACCATCCCGAGACTCAGTCCGATGATCAGGAGCAACCCATAGCTCAGCTCAGGAGGCCTCGTCATCTAACCTAGCCGCCGACTCTGGTCGGTCATGTCGGCACTTCTGTCAGGCCTCAAACATCGACACAAGTGGAGGAAGCTCCCATTGAGGACCGTGCCACCCCTTGCAATGCAGAGCCAATCAATAATGCTCCCCAAGCCAGCGAGGTGTAAGAGGTGACTCTCAAGACTCTTATGAAGGAGAACCAGCACTTGAAGGCCCTCTTACAGGACCTCCTTCAGGAACGTGACCCCAACCCTCAGCCACCCACCAGGCCTTCGGCTGAAGCACTAGTCCCGCCAGGAGGGCAGAATGGTGCCCACGCCTCAGCCACAATTGTCTGAACTCTGACAGTAATTAGGTTCGGCACGCCCCCGGTCAAAGCCCAACCATGGCCTCCCAACACGTCGGTGCCAGAGAACCTTATGGCACAGCGTCAAATGATCGAGCGGATTGTCAAGATCAACCTCGCCCAATTCGGGGAGCGAGTCACGACTATAGATCTCTACAGCTTCCCCTACCCGCTACATCGCCAGTTGAAGAAGCTCCCTCCGAAGTATGCCAAGCCACCGAAGCTACAAAAGTTTGACAGACAGGGGTCTCCGCAAGAACATTTGGCCTATTACATTACGGCCATGGGCGAGCTTGCATTGGATGAATCATATCTCCTTCGCTATTTCGCCACGTAATTCGAATAATTGATTATCAATGAAATAGAAGTTGAATTTGTGTAAATACTTGTACAATTATATTTTATGTGTGATTGTTTCGCGCTCTGATCATGCTTGATTGTGAGAGGCTTACCATGCCGACTGTTCGCGTCTCCCCGAGCAAGTCTTCCGCTGTAAATAAAGGCTCGGGATGTGACAATGGACTTCAAAACGCCAACAAGGACAAAAAGCATATAACGGACCAACGCTAGTCCGCCATAGCAACAAAACGCACAGGGTGAGGTGCGTTATATCAACCACCATACCCAGGCAAACATCGGTCAACAAACCATAACAGATCTATACCTGGGCATTATATTGACCATAACGCACGGGGAGGAGTCCGTTATGCTAATCGACTGACATTGTCTTCGAGGTGAACATGGTCGTCGAGGGCTGACAACAGCAGTCGGCCTCGAAAATAACCCGACCATAACACGCCTGGACAGGTGTGTTATGCTCACATAATGGACAAGTCTTGGTTTGTTATGCTCCAAGACCTCAGAAGATAAAAAAAATGATGAACGATGCATAATGGTCTATCAGGGGACCGTTATGCACATAACGTGCATAACGGCCTCTGGTAGGACCGTTATGCAAATGCGATGGTCAAAACGGTGAAACGGTCGAATCGGCCCGTTCCACGCCCCATGCACACCATAGCGCAGGGAATTACACCCAGTCGATGGGAAATCACTCCGGGAGTCCAAAAATACCACATGCATGTGGTGAAATGCATTAGATCACGAGATCCGGGCGATTTCGACGAATCGGCCCAAATCGAGTCATTGGGGTTCCCAGACTCCTACCTTCCCCAAATGACAACCGATCGATACGAAATTGGTGGGGTTGGGATCCTGACATCCCAGCGGTCAATTTGACACTAACTACATTTCGAATGGTTGCCGTTTTGTGGCAAACCCTACAAACCCCAAAAACTACGGTTTACGCTAAATTGGCCCGATCTCCCCCGATCGGCTGCCAAACTACGCAAAACTGTAGGGAAAACGTGCAGAATGTGGAGGGGGTCCATCTCCCTACCTCCACTGACGAAACCGAGCACCATGGGCAACTAATCCACGCGAAAATGTCATCGTGAACTGAACCATCGACTTTGAATTCACTGTTTGGGATCACACCCAAACAATGCCATTCCTCACTCCACCATGCGTCTCAACAGCCTCCCGCAGTCGCCACCTCGCCCACAAGCCAATCCGTCTGCAGTCGGACTCCTCCGGGAGAGGAGCAATTGCGCTAGAGAGTAGGCCACCAGTAGCCTTGCCTTTGCAAGATCCTCGCAATGGATCTTCCCCCTTGGTACGCGCCACAGATGCCTTCGTGGATGTCTTCAATCGCTTGGTTAGCTTCTAGAGTGTTAAGGCACTTGAGGAGGGGACCGGAGAAAGATCTTCGATATATGGTTTCGTCAAGAAGGATGAAATATCGGGCTTGATACTTCAGTCTCCGAGCTTCCCGAGGGTCGGGGGGCTCTTGGGAGTCTCAGAGCCAGGATAAGTATGGGGTGCGCCAGTCGCTAGGAGTTATGCGTAAAACGGCCACGAGCTCAGTTTGCATGCTCGATCGTTCTAGTTCCTCGAGGAGCACCGACCGGGTGCCCTCTGGGCTGATGGAGGAGGCCAAGAGAGAGAGGCCATCTGCTTGGGAATTTTGTTCCTGAGCTATCTGGATTACCTAAAACCTCTCGAATAGTCGGGCTATTTCCTTCACCAGCTGGAGGTATTTGATCATTTGCATTTCTCGAGCTTCGTAGTCCCCGTTGACTTGACTGACAACCAATTGGAAGTCGGTATAAATTCTAACTCGCTCGGCTCCCAGGCGTTGGGCCATCCTAGCTCTAGAGATGAGAGCCTTATACACGGAGACATTGTTGGATGCCGATAAACTAAATTTTAGGGCGTATTGTAGCTCTGCTCCTTCAGGAGATCAGAGGAGAATGCCAGCTCCGCAGCCTGCCGGGTTGGAGGATCCGTCGATAAAGAGGTCCCAGGTGGGGCCCGTCATCGATAGGGATACTTCTGTGGTCCGGGCAGTGCTCTCCGCGATGAAGTCTGCGAGGGCCTGTCCCTTGATGGATATGCGGGGCTAGTAAGAGATGTCGTAGTCCCCAAGGAGTATGGCCCATTTGATGATGCGACCTGAAGCTTCGGGGTGGGCCAAAATCTTCTTCAAGGGCTTGCCAGTCAGTACCACGATGGAGTGTCCTTGGAAGTAGGGCCGGAGACGCTTGGCCGAGGTTACCAACGCTAGCACGAGTTTCTTAGTTGCTGGATACCTTCTTTTGGCCTCGAGGAGCACCTTGCTGATGTACTACACTAGCCTTTAAACACCTCCGTCATCTCGGACCATGACCTAGCTTACTGTGGAGGGAGTCGATGAAAGGTATAGGTATAGCAGCTCCCCAGGAACCGGCTTCGATAGTACTGGAGGTGATGCCAGGAACTCTTTCAGCTCATCGAATGCCCTCTGGCACTCACTATCCCAAGCGAAGGTGGCAGATGCCAGCCTAGGCCCCCTTACCAGTTTAGGGAAGGGCAGGCACCGTTCCGCCGCCCAGGATAAGAAGCAGTTGAGCACAGCAATCCTCCCAGTCAAGCGCTGGACGTCCTTGACACAAGTAGGTGGCTGCATGTCCAAGATGGTCTGGATCTTGTCGGGGTTGGCTTCGATTCCTCATTGAGTTACCAGGAATCCCAGGAATTTCTCAAACCTAACTCCAAAGGCACACTTAGCGGGATTGAGCTTCATGTTGTACCTCTAGATGGTGTTGAAGGTCTCGGCCAGGTCGGCAAAATGGTCTTCAGCCTTGGGTGTGTTGACGAACATATCGTCAATGTAGGCTTCAATGTTTCGCCCAATCTGGTCCTTGAACATGTGGTTGATCAACCTCTGGTATGTGGCTCCAACGTTCTTCAACCCGAAGGGCATTCGGGTGTAGCAGTAGACGCCGAAGTCGGTGACAAAGGCGATCTTATTTGTGTCTTCTGGATTTATTCAAATCTGATGGTAATCGGAATACGCGTCCAGGAAGCTGAGAAGTTCGTTACCCGTTGTTGAATCAACTAACTAGTCGATGCTCGGTAATGGGTAACAGTCTTTCGAAGTGGCTTTGTTGAGGTCGATGAAGTCCAAGCACATCTGCCACTTGCCCAAGGATTTTGGTACCAGGACGACATTCGCAAGCCACGTCGAGTAAAGGACTGGACGAAAATAGCTCAATTTTCATTCCCTTGTTAATCTGCTCTTTGATGATCCCCTATTATTCTGGGGCACGCTTCCTTCTCCGCTGCTGGACGGGCCTTACCGATGGATCGAGGTTGAGTTTGTGCAAAACCACCTCTTTGGGAATGCCAGGGAGATCATCATCAGACCACACAAAAATGTGCACATACTTCGAAAGAAAGTCTTTGTATTGAGTTTGTAGTTCGGGTGACAGGTCTCCTCTGAATTTTACATTGAGGGCCAGATCATCTTTGAGAAAAACAGATAGTAGTTCTCCCTCGAGCTTGCTTGCCGCTTTGTCTTCAATTGTCCTGAGCTCTTTGCCCTCGTCCTCCATCCTTGCGGCTTCCACCGAGATCATATAGCACCTACTAGCCATTGCCTAATTGCCTCGGACTTCCCCGGTGCCGTGTTTGGTGGGAAACTTCATTTTTTGGTGGTATGTGCAGGGTACTGCATTAATTCGGCTGAGGATGCCTCAGCCAAAAATGGAATTATAGGTCGATATCTCCGTGACCAGTATGAAGTTTGCCATAAAGGTGACGACTTTGGGTTGGGTACCGAGGGTTACAGGTAGGTATAGGGCTCCCTCGGGGCAAGTCACCGGGCCATTGAACCCAGAGAGGGGGCTTCGGATCGGACGTAGTTTTGACAGATTTTCACCCATCTTTAGCAAACACTCGTATGATAAAACAACAGGGGCACTATCATTATCCATTAAGATTTGACCATGTTACAATGGTTTATCGTGGCCTAGATAACAAGGGTGTCATTGTGTGGGGTGACCACTCCTTCGAGATCTTAGTCTGAGAAGATCAAGGTGTGCTGGTTGGTCACCGGTGGCAAAGCTTTGGGCGGCTCGGACGCTCGGTTGGCTCGCTCAGGAAGATGCTTTCTTCCTCGACTGCTATCTCCACCCGAGGCTGATCCACTAGAGATGACATTTTTGTGGACTCCTCTAGGGCAATTGTCAATTTCCTCAGGGGGAATTCAACGGTCCTCCTTTTGCTCAGTTACATATTGGGAGAGGTGGCCCTGGCGGATGAGGCTTTCGATCTCGTCCTTGAGCTAGTGGCAATCTCCCGTATGGTGGCCGTGATAGTCGTGGAACTGACAGTGCTTCCAACAACTCCGACGCTTCGGGTCAGTCTTCATCGGCTCGGGATGGAGGAGCAGTCCCAAGTCCTTTATTTCTTGATAAATTTGATAGACAATGGTAGATAGGGGAGCATAGCGCTTGAACTTGTGCGGGGGTTCCTTTTGGTCGCCCTCTCGCTTCCTCCTCTTCCCCTGCCCATAAGATTGGTCAGATGAATTGTTCCCCTATGGTCCGCGGGGGCGGAATGTTGGCTTGGTTGTTTGAGGGGGCACCCATCAAAGAGTGTGAGGGCGCGGGCTCCCTCTCTTAGACCATCGATGCCTTCCCTTTTTCACCGGCGTTTTCCCTACTGGAACTTCTTCGCACCATACTGGCTCTTTGTTCGTTTCCCACAGACGGTGCCAGATGAAGAGGGGTGATCTCGTGCAGGGTACTGAGCCATACGATCAAAAAAATAAGAAAAATGAAAAAAAAATCAGATTTTATAACTCACGCACCCCTCTCCCTTCTCTCTCCTCTCGCACGACGCTCTCTCTCTCCATCTCTCTCATTCTCTCTCAGTTCTTGGCGAAACGACGTCGGATCGGAGCGTGGGAGGCGCTGTTGAAAAGGGCTCGGCGAGTAGGTCGAGGCAGTACCCTCCATTCCGCGGTTCGGGGAGCGTGGAGATGAGACGGGCCGAGAAGAACCGCGATGTCCCGTCGTCTGATCCGCACCGTCTGGCGGGTTTCGTCGCGATCGAGGTAGGGGGATGGACTTCTTACTTCGCTAGGATCATTTCCACATCACTTGCACATGCATGCACGGCCGATTGGCCTAGATTCGTTCATTTTTAAGTTTTTTCCTAAAATGTGTAAAAATGTCATTTTGATTGTTCAAGAGCATTTTAATTGCCTATTTGAACTTCTGTGGGCTTGCATGCATGCGGGATTAGTGGGTGATGACTTGTTTTTTCATTTCGTAACCGATTCCCGTCGATTTGATCGACCGGGGCGCAACACGGTTTGAGATTCAACTCGTTCGTCGCCCAGCTCACATGGCGGTCGGACCAGAGACCGCCATGAGCATAACGCACCATCGAGAGGGCGTTATGTGAGCATAGCGGACCTCTTCAGATCCGTTATGCCATTGAAACCCTCAGATTAGCTGTGAGCATAACGCGCTATCGCGCATCCGTTATGCTCTGAGTTTTCTGTGGATTTTAGACATTCAGGTGGCTTTAACGCACCCCTGGTAGACCGCTATACCCCTTTGACCGATTGGTTTGACCGTTGACTGTTGACTAGAAGGTGGATAGGACGGCGGCCTTAGATAGACCCGTCATGCATTGTATAACGCTCCTATCCCGATGCGTTATACTCTGCATTGTACTGGGGTTTTCTGTGGATTCATGGTGTTCGGGTGACTTTAACGGACCTGACCCCATGCGTTATGGTTACATGGCGCACCCTTCTCAGTGCGTTATGTTCCCTGGTTTCCAGTTCTAGTCATTGCAAGTATAACGGCATGCGCAGGTGCGTTATACTCAGCATAACGCGCTATGCCCAGTGTGTTATGTTCCGTGTTTCTGATTTCATAGCATTGCACATTAGAGTATAGCGCACTGGAGTAGATACGTTATACTGTACATAACACTCTGTCGTAAGTGCGTTATGGTCTGCGTGTTGTGCCCTGAGTCACCTGAGCGTTCGGGTGAGCATAACGGTCGTAGGGAGACCCTGCTCCTCAGCAAGGGAGCGGGCCTCATCCCTTGTCTCGGGAGGGGCGATGTCCCCTAATGTTCCTGCCATTCCGGCGTAAGAATATATGGCAAGGTCAGCCTACATAAACAACCATAACAATGGATAGAACTTCACCAATCCTAGGAGACCCTACTTGGTTGACTATCACCGAGAGCCTTCCATGACTCAAAGTCAGGGAACGTCTCGACGTTGGGGCCGGTATCATCCATCACACGAAGGACCTCATTGACGTCGATCTCTCACTTGATCTCGTCATCTAGGAAGGGACCGATCTCCTGGGGTGGCAAGAAAGCCACCTCTACCCTAGTTTCCAGCGGAGCTACAAAAACTAGCCAAATGACCTAAGGTTAGTTAACCATAACCACTGAACCAGCCAAAGATGAAGTATGGGGCGTGGCACTCACTTAGAGCCCACTCCCCCTCAATATGTTCATCTACCATGGGTCTGCGTGAGGACTCCCCTTCCTCTACCGCTCAGACATCCACATGAGGGCACTTCCACTTAGGCTTAATGGGCCTAACACCACTCTCAGTGGATGCCCCCACTGAAGAAGGATCTTCCCCTGTCGGGGAATTGTGGATGCTTAAATTTTACATTACTGGGCCAAGCGAAGCCAGTCACGAAAAGAAGAAAGGAGTTGCATTGACCCTATAGCTAGTGCATCGACTCGACAATGCCGCTCAAGTTGAAAAGAAGAGACAGAGCAATGCCGCATTAACACAGCCCACTACCCGTGTCAATGCTACTGAAGATGAAGCAAAGCAGAAGCCCCTGGCAGAAAGGGTACGTCGACGTGGCTCACTACCCACGTCGATGAAGTTGAAGGTAGAGGAAGCAAAGCAAAAGCCCGTGGAAGAAATGCTGTGTCGATGTGGCTCAATACCCGTATCGACGCAGTTGAAGATAGAAGACAAGTCTTGCCCCTGGCAATGGGCTGCGTCGACGCGTTGTGACTATTACGTCGACGCCGTGCTGTAATATCCCGCTAGGAGCTTCGTGATAGTAGTGGTGAGTAAGGGTGAAAAATAGGTCTTAAGGCTGATAAATTGACCTACACAACTAATAAATGCTTCATGAGGCTGACAAACGATTGTCGAGATGGCAAGCATGAAGATGAAAGAAGGGGAGTTGTGATGTGACACCAGCTAGGACCTACTAGCAAGCACAATAGCGAACTGAAACGGGCCGTATTTGGCGGCCGACTCACCCGACGCTCACCCAAGACCCGGGGTGACTCGGCGGCGGCAAGGAATGCCCCCATTAGTTTGGATGAGTACCGATGGGCTTGACCCTGACTAGTCACTCGTTACTGTTGTTCCTTGTACTTGGTACAATGTCTCAGTCATCGTGTTCAAGGCGAGTGTGAGACGCTTGAGGCGCAGTGTAAGATGACAGTGGACGCATCTGGCTTTGCTTCTAGTAAGGAGGTGCTTCTGTCACATGACATATGACTTGTGGCTTTTGTGACCAATTTTTCATCATGGTTGACGTGGTGCTTCGGGTAGCCTATGTCTGGCTTCACCGTGGCTTGTGTAGCATACACGATGATGAGGTCGTGTGTGCACCGGTGTTTTGGATGGTGTGTTCCCCACATCCGAGAGGTCGTGATGTGAGCCTACACGTCTGTCGTAGCAGGACGTGTTCTGGCAATGTAATTGGAGTTTCTTGTGATTAGTGTGCCAACTCTACCATGTGTGTGGGAAGTTGTGCATTTACCGATTAGGAGTAGTTTAGAGGGCCGAAGTCTTATCGACTGTCGTGTTTCTATTTAGTATGGCTTTTCCTCTTGACTTCTATTGTTGTTACTCCTGCTCCTGCTATTACTCTTGTTGTTGTTACTGTTGTTACCACTTTGGTTTCTTGGTGGAGATCTGTGGAACCCCTACTGAGCCAGTGACACGAGGCTCACCCCTGACTTTTCAGGTGTGGCTGTTCTTCTTCCTCGTGGTCTGGAGGTGCGGTTCGTGGTTCTTAGTTGCCAGCTTTGCCAATGTCGGGCTTCCCCCGACTTGAGGGTACGTTCCCTTTTCTGTTAGACTGTACTGTTGACATGCAAAGTATGAACAAAAGTCAGATGAGACCAAAGAGAAGATCAAGATGGAAATGAAGATTCAGAAGACTCTTACAAAGTCAGAGCTGAAGAAGAGCCATTGTTACCAACACCGCATCCAGCTAAAGCCCTTTTATGGCCAGGCTACTGTCCGACATTGCCGTCATCCTGACGACATTATTGATTAAACCATACCAACTACTGTCCAGTCAACTGACTGATGAGACCGACCTTCTGAAGATTCTGACGGACGTAAGAAGCCAAAGTACGTGAGACAGTCAACATTATAAGACGATGAGACAGTCAACATTATGAGATGATGAGACAGTCAACATCATGAGACGATGAGAATTTATCAACTCAATGAGACAATGAGTTAGTCAACATAATGAGACAATGGGCTAGTCAAAGCACAATGAGACCATACGTGTTATTTAACACAAAGGAGCCTAAAAGCCCGGTGACCGGACTGAGGGACGAGATAAGGCAATGGGGGGGATACACAGGAGTTTGATGTATCTCGGGCATCCCCTCCTGTAACCGTATCCTTCTTACGGTGGTACTGGGCACTCGCCTTTTTACCAAGAGCCGAGGAGGACCCAAATGGCACGGGAGGTTTTCAAAATTTTGGGAAACGAGGCTAGGATGTGGGCGTGCCAGTCGATTTCTCGACAATCACCTATGGAACCAAGGTTTGACTGGGGAGCTTTGCCAGGACACGGCACGTGGGCTCGGGAAACGGGCGACACGTGGAGAGAAGGGAGGTTCCATAGGTGCGAGTGCGCAAGCGATTGTGGGGAATCATGTACTGGACGTCTTTCCCCACCGACCGTAAGCAATCGGTATTTTTTTATATCGGATTGAATCCGAACACCTTCGTTCCATGCTAAAGAGTAGTCTGTATGTATCTGAAGCCATGGGTGGAGGGTTGGGAGCATTCCGCAGCTGTGGGCTCGCGTTTGACTGGGAGGTGTTAGCTAGGGTCAGGGATACTAGGTACACACGACGAGTGGTGTGAGGGAAGGCTGGGACCCGAATGTGGATGTGGAGACATGCATTCAGGTGATAATATATTATATGAAAGCCGCGTAGGCTTTACAGGTGTGCCGTGGTGGCCAAATTACAATTTGCGCACGCTGCAGGACAATCCTGACATGCGAGTCGGTCCCCGGGTCAATGCGTGATAAGGTGGATATCCGTGTGTCTTACAGAGGCTCTCCTCGAGGTGAGGGCCATGCCCAATTCACCGAGGGAGTGCTAGACTAGATGACCGGAGGAGGTACTAGCCGGTAACTGGGCGAGGGTCGGGCACGGCTCGGATCGAGCAGTCGGGCATGGCCTTGTAAAGGTGGGAGATGTGGCATCATGGCATATGTGTGGCTGTCATAGGTCGGCATACGTGGGTAGACCAGGGATGCAGGTGTGTTTGCCGTCATCATAATGCCTTATGTGTAGCAGGAGTGGACTTGTGTGACATGGCTAAACGTCGCGTGAGGGGAGTACGAGTAACATACCCTCGGCGAGTGTAAGCTGATTGACAAGCCAACTGCACACACAAATCTCCTTGCCCGACCTTGCTTGCTGGAGGCGAGTATGCCTGGTCCGGATCCTCTTGCTTTGTCTGATTGCCTGCCTATACTGGATCGCATTGCCCCACCCCTTGTGCTTCTAAGGGGTTTTTATAGGGGAAGATGAAAGGCCAGGGAAGGGTTTAGGCAAACTGGGTTATGCACGGACTTCAATCTTCAACCCCGTGCACAACCTGCACGGACTTCATTCTTCAACCCCGTGTATATGCACGGACTTCATTCCTCAACCCCGTGCACAACCTGCACGGACTTCATTCTTCAACCCTGAGCATATGCACGGAATTCATTCCTCAACCCCGTGCATATGCACAGACTTCGTTCCTCAACCCCGTGCATATGCACAGACTTTGCTTGAGAACTTGCGTGGGCCTTGATCCAAATGTGCACAGACTTTGTCCCTTAAGCCTGTACACACGTATGGACCTACACCGACTTCATCTTACCCTTAGTCTACATGTGCACTGACCTTAGCCCATGTGCACTGACCTTAGCCTGCATGTGCACTGACCTTGCCCCTTGCATATTCCATAAGTGCACAGACCTTAGCCAATGTGCACTGACCTTAGTCTGCATGTACACCAACCTTAGTCCATGTACACTGACTCTACCCCCCATGTACACTGACTTTGCCTGCACTGCATGAACCTTGGACTGAGCATATGCATAGACTTCATCCCACGTGCACTTACTTTAGCTCCCAGCTTGCACGCATGCACGGACCCTGCCTGGACTTGACTCCTGGCTACACGGACCTTAAGCTCCCAGCTCGCACATACTTTGCGCCTAGCCTGCAAACCTGCATAGACTTCATCCTGGCCTACACGCATGCATGGACTTCGCCCACACCTTGCATGGACTTCGCATGCACATATGCATGGGTTCAGCCAAGGCTTGCACGGACTTCACTCCCAGATTGCATGGACCCGTCCAACCTACACAGACATTGCTCCACCTGCACTGACCTTAGCCCATGCGCACTGACCTTAGTCTGCATGTGCACTGACCTTGGCCCATGTGCACTGACCTTAGTCTGCATGTGCACTGACCTTAGTCTGCATGTGCACTAACCTTAGCCCATGTGCACTGACCTTAGTCTGCATGTGCACTGACTTTAACCCATGTACACTGATTTGGCCTGCATGTACACTGACCTTGCCAGCATGTACACTGACCTTGCCCTTTGCATATTTCATAAGTACACTGACTTTGCCTGCATGCGGACGGGCCATGCATGGACTTACTCCCAGTTGCGTCGACTTCATCCCAGCCTTGCACGGACTTCATCCTTGCATGAACTAGCCTTGCATCACCCTTGGCCAACACTTGCATGGACCCTACACTGACCTTCCTATGACCCCTGCCCTCACATGCCTGGACCTGCATGGACCTTATCCCCTTTGCATACAACATCCAGGAGCCACCACGGGCGTGATCGGGTGATTCAGGAAGCGAATTTTGGTTTGGGAGCACTAGACTGAGTTCTATTTCAGTGGTACTTGGTCCCGCCTCGATTCGATATTCCATCTGGGAGTACGGCCTCATCCAAGCCCTTTCTAGTCTACAGCAGAGACGCTCGGCGTAGCCTCACGGAATCCAGCACCCCTAGCGCATCAGAGCTGAAAATGAGACGATTCTTCCTCCCAGAGTGAGCTAACACATCCAACTTTTCAACGCATCTAGTCCCATCCCCAGTGGACATTCCAGTTAGGAGTTCCATCCCTGACAAGTCACTGGTGGCAGACAACAAGGACAGCAGGCCAGCTTGCCCGAGTGAGACTGGTCGGCTTCCGACCCCCCTCTGTTCCCCACCCTACCTGGCCGGCTTACAGTCCCTCCCTGTGCGGAGGTAGTTTTGGGTGTAATATTAATTAATCCCCACCCCGAGATCCCTCTCCTGCGAGAGGTGTAGTGTTGTACTTTTTAGATTTTTAGGTTAGAGCTACACCGGCGCAGCGTGCGGGCACGTACCCACGCTTCCCCGCTCGCCTCGTCTCTGACCGGGATCGATGTATTCACACCGATCAGGTGAGCTTCGGGCCTCATCCGTTGCTGGTTTTACTATTGCTTATTTAGTATTGTCTTTTAGCTCTGTCGGACGGTGAGTGAGAGCTCGTTCCAAATTTCCCGTTATTTGAGTGGCCACCGCGGAGTCAGGTGAGAGCAACTACTAAACCCACGCCCTTGGCATGTTGGCCGCCCGTGATTTGGGGCATCCCTGTCCCTTAGGGGTTCAATCCTAGGCTAGCCAACCTCCGGAGCAACGAGGTTCTATCCCGGACCCTCACTACCATCACCGTATTGCCTACGGATACGAGAGTACGCTTAGCGGGTAAGTCCGCTTGAGTGAAGTCACCGATCCGCACTTCGTTTGCTTGCTAGGTCCGAGGGATCTTCGGTCTTGTGGCTATCACCCCCAAGGTGGTGTCACATCAGTAGTACATCATAATGAATATGCACGTATATCTTTCTGTTCATTTGCGCAGGAAATGTGGGAGAAGCTTCGACTCATGTATGAAGGAACGTCTCAAGTCAAGGAGACAAAGGCCAACTTGCTTGTACGAGAATATGAGCTGTTCGCTATGAAGCCAGAAGAGAACATAACACAGATGTTTGCTAGATTGAACGAGATTACCAATGGGCTAAAGGCGTTGGGGAGAAACTACACCAATGAAGATGGAAGACTCAGTACTTCTGGGTGGGTACATCTTCAGTGGATGCGTCTTGGAATTTTCCAACCGTGCCCAACTTCCACCCAATATTCCTTCAAAGCCAACTGAGGTATCCCCGGAGGTGGAGCAGAGGGCTGCGGTTCTCCTGAAAAATCACCGACCGACGGGTGAGCTGGTGATTCTAGCCAATATCGAGCAGTGCCTTTTCGAACTGCTGCTGTCGATGGATAAGGGCTTCAGAAAATAGCTTCTCCAGTCATTTGAGAAAGTGATCTTCTTTTCATGACCTTGTCCTCTTTTGTCCAAAAGTGAGGCGGCAAGTTGAGGAGGGGGTATCGTCGACCGAGCTGGAGGTGGTCGACGTGGACGTTGCGCCGGCCGCCGCCGAGTCGCAGGCTCCCGAGGGTACTTCCTGAGCCCGGAGCAAAGGCCAACGGGCAGCCCGGGAAGGGGCTTCTGAGCGGCGGGGGACCAAGCATAAGGACCCCGTGGAGAAGATGTTGTGGGATTCTATGAAGGCTCAGTCCGCTGAGAAGAAGCTGGCCAAGAAAGTCGGGGCCGTCCGCTCGGTTGAGGACGGTGGTTGCTCAGCTCTCCCCTCTGCCGAGCTGGGAGGGGCCGAGCCTATTCGGCTGGCTCACCCTTCCGCCGAGCGATAGGGGGCCGATGAGGCCGCTGCGGGGGCGGGCAATTCTCAGGCGATGGTTGCTGATGCTGGAGCGTCGGGCGAAGCTGGAGGAGCACAAGGTGGAGGCGCCGGGGGCGAGCCGGGCAGGGCCGGAGGGTCGCGAGGAGATGCGACTCCATCCCAGTCGACCGAGGCAGGAGAGACGCGGGACGGGGCGGCCCAGTCCGAGCCAACCGGCGGGGCTCCCGAGGGGGAATCGCTCGAGGGGGGAGCCCCCATTCCAGCCGCTTCGGAGAGGACTGGCCCTCCTCCCGACGTCCAGGGGCCCCTGTACCAGGGATGCCACAACATAGCCTCGGGGGTGGTGTGAGGAGGAATTAGGCAGAAACCTACGTCCGCAGTCCTCGAAATGATCATGGAGGGCGGTTTGTTGCTGGCCGAGATGGGGGCCGACATAGCCGACGCCTACACTCGGGTGGAGTCGGAGCGATCAAATCTTGCTTGGGTAGTCAGCACATCCGATCGGAAGATCACTCGGCTCACTGCCGATCTCGAGGGGCTTCGGCAGGTGGTCACTTTGCTTCGAGAACGGGCGAAGTCAAGTCAGGCAGAGGCCCGGGCATCAGCCGAGCAGCTGGCTCAAGCTATTTTCCCCTCTCCCGTGGAGGTATGGGGGCGTGGGAAAGATTTTTAGAGTTTTTCTGCCATTTCGTTCTCTGTACGGTGTGGCGGTCGTTCTAGCGACCGTCACAGGCTGTGACGCCCGTGGGAGGGTGCGTTACAGGCCGTGACGCCCCAAGAGGGGTGCGTCACAGGGCCGTGTTTCGTCAGCAGGGCGCCGATCGCTCTGATGATCCCACGATAGACTGCCAGAGGGTGTGACGCGCCTGGGTTCGACTGTTACCGTGTTTCTGACCGTTTGGGTCGTGTTCCTCTAGCGACCGTGAGTACGTGCGCCAGAGCGCTGTGACGCCCTGAGGAAGGTGCGTTAGAGCCGGTGTTCCTGTGTCTTCTAACGCACTAGCGTGGTCCGTTAGAGTCTGTGATGCCCTAAAAAAAGTGCGTCAGAGACCGTGCCGTTGTATCCTCGGTGCGTCAGGGAGCTGTGATGCCCTGAGGTAGGTGCGTTAGAGACAGTTTCACCTTGCGCTGTGGCGCTCCATTGTTGGACCGTCAGAGATTGTGAAGGCCCAAGGTTGGACCGCCAGGCGATTCTTTCCGTGTTACTGGATTTTTTGTGTGTCGCGTTTGTCTTCGGTCAACCCGGTTGGGATCCAGTGGTTGTCCTTCGACCTTGAGAGTGTTCCGGACACCATGAGACCGGTGTCCATGTTTTGAGGGTGTTCCGGAGGGTCCGGGTGACCCTGTGTGTGTGTGTGCGCGCGGAGGGTCCCTCCCGCACATCATGAGATTTTCGGATCGGTGGGCCATGTGCGTGGCCTTGGACTGTGAGTCCAGTTGACCAGCCTGGGGTTGGGAATTTTTCGCGTGTCATCGTGGTTTTGGACCTAGGGATTAGGCCAGATTGACGGCATAGTGCTGTCACGTGTAATGATCTTAACCCCGAGTCTTGCGACTCAGGGACCGTTGAGTTTAATAGGTCTAGTGGGCTGTCCAGCGTCAAGTGGCCATGAGCCACTTCTTCCTTCGTGTTACTCGCAATGGGTGCATGCGTGATTTTTAGTGTTCACATTTAGTGAACCCACACTAGTTGTAGCTTTCCTGCGCACGCGCGTACGGACCCACTTGAGAGTAGTAGAGAGTTTGACCCGAGTTAGACGGTGAGTAGGCTGGTTACCGTAGGGCCCCCGCGTACCGCCGAGTCTGGGCTGGTGAGGGAATTACCAGCTAGAGGATAGACCTAGGGCGTATGGTCTGAGTGTGCACACGAGACTGAGGGTTCGGACCCGCGCAATCTCCTCCATTCCAAGGGAATCCCACCCCCCCCACCCCCAAATCTCCTCACTCTCAAGGAGATCTTGTGCCATTCCCACACAATCTTTCTCCTTCCCCACAAAATCTCTCCCCACCCAAGGCAAGTTTGAATCTCCCTCCACCCCTCCCACATTCTAGAGAGCCCAAGAGGGAACCCATAGTGGAGAAGGGCAACCCCTACCCTCTCTCCTCCAAACTTCTCCCTTCTTCTTCCACCACCCACCCTCTAGAGAAAAACCAGATCTTCTCCCTCTCTCTCCAGCACCCCCTCTCCTCTTCCTGCACCTCCACCACATCCCTAGCTCCTCCACACCTCCTATACATCCCTCTCTAGGATTCCCTCCCCCTCCCATCACCATTAGCCACCTCCCCCTTTCCCCGACTTGAGCTTTGAAGGCTGCCCCTGCTGACCAGTTCGCTACCCAGAGAACCTGAAGACTGCAGAGGAAGCTGCGATATCATCCAGGTGTTCCAGGAGGCGCAAGAGCTACCTCTGGAAGCGTCTTCGAGTCATCTTCGCAACGGCAGTCATCTCGTCCCCTTCTGAGTTCCTGGCTATCCGGGGCAGGCAATCTACTCCGACTGCGCAGAAGGGTCCTGATCAACTTCTAGAGACGGCTTACAGTAGCTGCCACACCTGCTCATCGGAAGATCTGGAGGCGGGATTCGACCGGATCTGTCTACTACGAGTCTCCCTCCTCCTCCAAGAAGCAGAGCTCCATTCGGCAACCCGAGTGATTTCTTCTCCCTTTTCTCCCCAGAGTGCGCAGTTCTATCCTCCCTAGGACTGAACTAACACCCTGTCAGTGTTTGAGCTCCTACGACCTACTCTGACATCGTCTAGGACCCCCGTGGGTCTCATTTCGAAGGAAACTCGTCAACGGTTCCAACACCACTGACCGTGCTCAATTTGAAGTTCGGGACAGCTCGTGGCGGCTTCATCTTCCAGATGCTGCGGTGCTGAGACAGTCCAAACCAGAGAACAGAGCCTCTGCTTCTAGTTCCACCACGACCAGCGCTGGCTTCCAAAGATCCTTCCAAAATTCCAGCACCTTCCTGGGCTAACCTACGAAGTTTTGGCACTGGTCCTGTTGACAACGGAGCTCGGGAGCAACCACAACAATTCCTGCATCGACCATCTATCCTCTGTTCCTGAGAGGGGATAGAATTGACTCCGACATTGTTTGAAGCTCTTTGTCTTCATCTTCCCCCTCCCCGCTTGGCCGGCTGAAGGCCCCTCCCTGTGAAAAAAATGGGGTTAAAAATAGAGATATCCCGGCGGCCTCAGGTGATTCCCTCCACGGGATTACTGAGGGCAAAAATTATTACTAACCTAGCTGAGTTGAAAACTCGAGAGGACGTCTCAGGCAAAATCGGGCAACCTCTTGGTGTGAAAACTTACAAAGGCACACCGAAAAAAGTAAAAGGGAGCCAGCTCTAGCGAAAACCCACAAGAGAAGTAGAGCTGGTAAAGATAAAAAAAAATCCTCTTCCTCTTTGCTCCTCACAGATGAAAGCCGTCAACCGCGACATTCTGCCGACGGCGACTTCAGCATCACTCCGCAACAATGGTGGCCACTACACGCCCGAGGGTCAGCCATCGTCAATTCCAGCTCCAGTATCCGACTACTCACCTCAACGGTTAGCCGATCGATCCCAATGTTTCGACTACGACGCCTTCACAGGCCAGCCGCCCAACTCCGGTCTCAATTTTTTGGCTACAACGCCTTTACAGGCCAGCCGTCCAGTTCCAGCCCCAGTTCCAATCCCAATTTTTCGGCTACAATGCCTTTACAGGCCAGCTGTCCAGTTCCAACCCCAGATTTAGTCCCAATTTTTTTGCCACAATGCCTTCACAGGCCAGCCGTCTAGCTCCAGTTCTAATTCCAGTCCCAATTTTACGACTACAATGCCTTTACTGGCCAGCCGTCTAGTTCTAGTCCCAATCCCAGCCCTAATTTTTTGGCTACAACGCCTTCACAGGCCAGCCGCCCAGCTCCAGCTCCAGTTCCAGTCTTAGTCTCCTGGCTGCCACATCTTACTGGCCAGCCGGTCAGCTCTAGTCTCACCCCCATCTCTGGTGGCAACTCTGGCTCCAATGCCAGTCCCGATCCTAAACTTAGCCCTAACCTCCAGCTCCTACCCTAGTCTTAAGCCCTGGCCACCATGCCTCCCAAGGCCATCCGGCCAGCTCAGCACCAGTTTCCCAGGCTAATGAGAATTACATTTCCAGCTAACAACATGACGGTAGCCAATATTCTGCCATTCGGTTTATAACCGACACGCTCCAAAACCACCCCAGCAACCCTGACCTCCTAGACCGTCACATCCTGATAGGTCTATGCCAGCCTTATACAACACAAGTTTTTTTTAGCCCCCAACACCCAGTCATTTTTCCTACCTTCCAGTACTCAGCCTCTAGTTCCTAGTATTCCTATTTCAGCACCCAGCACTCAGCTCCTAGTACCCAGTCGCACCACTTTCCATGCTCAGTCCCCTTTGGGTGCATCCGAAGTCGGGTGAGCCTAGTCCTCTACCCCCCGTACTGGTATGCAGTAGAAGAATCAAGCACGACTAACAGTAAGTGGTCGCCAACCCATATACACAATAATGTTCCACAAGAGAAGAGGTGGGACAACTCAGCAAATAATAAGATCTGGCAAGTTAGCATTAATACTCTATAAAGGGGCCCAAGACATGCCCTTGGGGTAACAAAATGCATACAATCTGGATGACACAACAAAAATGGGAAAGGGGTGGTACAATCAGATCCTGGGCTCGCTCCCCTCCAGTGTCGCTAGACGAGGCTCGACAGCTTCGAGCTTTGCCTCCAAGGTAGGCAAGAGCAGAGCACTAGCCTCGGTCATAGCCTCGATCGCCTGCCACTCAACTCGAGCGTTCTTTGTGATTGATAGCTGCCCCTCCAGGGCTTTCCGTAAGGCCTCGACCCGGCTCTCTGCCTCTCCTAGCTGTGCAGCTCGGTCCCGGGAGAGTAGCACAGTCACCTCCACATCGCCCCTCTACTCGGCCACGGCCAACACAAGCCGATCCTGCTACTCCTGCGCCTCTTGGATGGCCACCCGCCTTCGAGCCCTCTGCTCCTCAACCTCACGGAGTCGCAAGTACTCCACCCAGATCTCGGCTAGCCCAGACATCCAGAACTTGCGGGTGAACCCAAGGGTGTAATAGCCCTGGGTGCACTCCTCAGCCGCTGTCGAAAGTCCTCTATAGAAGGGAGAGGATCGCCCTGTAGGTAGCTGCAAGCTCGCTAGAGCAAGGCGGCCTCGATGCTCGCGTCTAGTAATGGCTCTTGCGGGGAGGCAGACGTAGGCCACTCGACCCCCAAGCTCAAGAGAGCATCGCCCGTCTCGGCCAATGCGCCGGTGGAGCCTGCACAATCCCACCAAACACAACGGGAAATAAGCAATACATCCAAAATTTTTCGTGACAAAATAAGGTGGAAAACTTGATAAAAGTCCCAGCTCTTACCTAGTGTAGCTCCCGCCATGCCTGTGGCATCTCCCGCTCGGGTCGGTGAAGGAAACCTCTCCTCCACATCTGTAACATCGCACGTCGGGGTCGGAGAGGGCAAGGACTCTTCCATGACCCGGTCATCCTTAGTAACCATCGGCGAAGCGGAAGGCTCCTCCTGACTGCTCTTGTCGAGAGCCAGCATGCGCTCCTCTTCAGATTCCAGCCCTGTTCACAACACAGTAGCATCAGTACCCGGTGATAAAACTTAAACAAGGGCTAAGCAGGGAAGGGGAGAACCCCCACATACCTTCCGAAGCAGCCTCCATCTCAGGTTCCTCGATGAAAGAGGCCTCAGAAGAGGAAGAGCTCAAGATCGAACTCTCCTCTGTCTCCATCGCCACACTGTCGCCACTCGAAGAGCCAGACGAGGCCTCTCACGAGCCCCCAGATGTGGTCAACCCAGAGGCCCATGTGGATCAATAAACCAATTTGGGTCACTACACAATCTGACCTTATGTGAAGACAACTTTCCGGTCAAGGGTTTCAGATGAGAAACTCACTAGCAGGGGCACCCCCTTCGGAGACCCCCTCGATGTCAACAATCTCCTCATCACCCCCAGTCGAAGCCGTGACAGCGGGCTCATCCCCTGCTACCCCGGTTATGTCACGGGGAAGCTCACCCTCCTCCAGAGGGGAAGAAGTACCCGCAACCAATGCCAAGGGGAGCTTAGCATTAATGGGAAAACCAGAAAGCCCACTACAAATGGCTAAGTGCTTAGTCGCATACCTGAGGGTCCCACACTAGAGGACTCAACCAGTCCCACGATGCAAGCTGTCATTATAGTGGGCAAAGGCAGGAGAGGCATCCTCACCAGCAGTTGTGGTGGTATGCCCAGTGCATCTCCAGCAACCGATGGAGGCAAGGGGGCCACCTGCTCAGACTCGCCCTCAAAGGACTGAAGGGCCACTAACGGGCCAACGCTGACCAATTCCTGGATCATCTCTAGACTAGCAGCTGGGTCCTCACCTGGAAAATCATAACAAGAATCCAGTCAGCGATTCCAACCCATTGAAAACATAACAAAGAGGGGACTACTCCCTTCACACCAATCCGACACTTACCCGAGTCGTCTCTGGCCACTGCCGGTTCTAGCTCTCTAACCTGTGCGGGCACTCTGCCTTGTGCCTCAAAAGGGGCTGCGGCCCCCGATACTATCATGCCCCGATGCGGAAAGTCAGTGCGCGTCAGTTATAATCATTCATGTCAATCAGAGCATTCATGCCACAAGATAACACGGCTAAGATTCCAATAATAAACAATGATAAGACTCAAATAAAATATGAAAATACATGCTATGACTCAAGGACATGATGGTACATGATGACGATCCATTCGAGCTCCGAAAAGTGTGGAGGGGTAAATGATGTCCCCATCATATAAGATTGCAACCAATTGCATTAGGATCCAAGCATATAAGTCACATTTTAGAATCGAAAAATTTATGTTTAGGTCTTACCGAGGCATAGGGTAAAGTGTTGAGGTCATCCTGCATCGCCCGTACCTGGCGTCTCAAGGATCCCACCTCTCGAACCTCCGTCCACCGCCTCGCGATGGGCACCCGGTCGGGATGTACCTCCTATCATCTCCCCAGGCTAGGGAGGTAGATGTAGGCCCATACCTGCACTCCATTGCATCAAAGTTTCAGCATACAGCATTTCATAAAAATCATATCAGAATTGCAAAAGCATTTTAGGAGTCGAGGCTTACCTGAAGTAGTGGGGAGAATCCGCTGAGCATCATATACCAGCTGGTGGAGCTAAGGGTGTCGAAGAGGAAGGCTAGTACAGCCGTGCCCCAAGCGTACTCTCCAGCCCTGTCTACCTCCTCGTGTAGGGGCAAAAGTCTGTAACTCACCCCATCTGCCCGAGTGGCGAGTAGTAGTTTCCCAAAAAATAGCATCAGGAACTGTTGTAGTACCACATCTGCCTCTGGTCCTGGCCTTGCTGCCACTCGCTCTCATGCCCGGTCCGTCAACCGCCCTAGGTGCTGCTCCGGTAGCTCCCCAATGGCAATCCCAGTGCCTCATAGGCCCAGTCTCTCCTATAGCCTCGCTCGGGGCAGGATCGTGGAATGACACTCTGGCCTCTACAGCTCGTGCCCTAGCAGCCTCTGGGCCTGCTCCTGGTAGTCCGTAAGAGTCCTCCCGCTCAGTGGCGCACCGTGTACTCGTAGCCTGGTGATGCGTGCCACGTCCTCTAGTGTGGAGATCATGTGAGCCCATGGGAACAGGAACACCTGGCTAGCTGGGTCCCACCAGCCGTGCAGCGCATAGAGAATAGTGGTTTCCAGCCTCGTCACCTCCATGCCAAGGAATTTGGCAAATCCCATGGCGGTCAACCTCTCTCTCGAAAAGTCTGGCAGTGCCAGATACACTGCCCGAACCTAGAGCCATGAGATTCGTGTCCCACGTTTTCCCTACATACAGTCAAAATTCTAGGTTAGTCATTCATTTTCATAAATCATGCATTCCATATATATATATATATGTATGTATATATATATATATATAATGCAGCCTGAAAAGAGTCTAGATGGATTTTCACCCATCTTGAGGAAACATTCATATGAAAGTACATCAGGGGCGCTACCATTGTCAACTAGCATCCTATCTATGTTACAATGGTTTGTTGTAGCTGATACAATGAGAGTGTCATCGTGCAGGGTAGTTAACCCTTCCAGGTCTTGGTCGGAGAACACCAGGGCCTGTTGTTTTCTTGCCTACGGGGCTTCGGGGGGGATCAGAGGCCCGGCTCGCCCACTCGGCGTGACGCTTCCTCCCTCAGCTGCTGTCTCTGCCTGACGTCGCGTCACCAGTAATGACGTTGATGTGGACTCCGCGGGGGAGATTGTCGATTTTCTCGGGGGCAGTAGTGTCCTTCTTTTGCTCAGACATGTACAAGGACAAATGCCCCTAGCATACGAGACGCTCGATCTCATCCTAGAGCCGATGACAATCGCCAGTGTGGTGCCCATGGTCGCTATGAAATGGGTAATGCTTGTGGCGGTTGTGGTGTTTTACCTTCATGGGCACGGGTTGGCAGAGGAGGATCGAGCCCTTGATATCTTCATAAATCTCATAGATGGGGACGGTCAGGGGAGTGTACCACTCATATTTTAGAGAGGGCTCCTTGTGGTCTCCGTCCTGATTCCACCTCTTTCCTTGGCCAGAGCCAGAGCCTTGCTCGGATGGTCGCCTCTTGCCCCCAACCCTTCCCGTGCTGTGGCAAGCGCTGAGGACCTCCTCGCACTCTGCGTGACGCAGGGCCAGGGTCACTAACTCAACAAGGGAGGTAGGGGGATGAAGGACCAGCTCGTGCCAGAGGTTCTCGTTGCGAGTGCCCCCGGTCAACGCGGTGACGGCCAAGGCAACATCCAGGCGGGGGATATGTAGGGCTTCCGATTTAAATCAGTTAATGTAGGCCCAGAGTTTCTCCCCATGTTCCTGTTTAAGGGCCAATAGTCCCACTACTGACTGGGGAGGATCATTGCCGATGATGCTTTCCTTGAACACTCGCCTGAACTGCCAGAAGTCGCGGATGCTGTTGGGGGTAAGGGCCCGGAACCAATCCTGAGCACCCTGCATCAGGGTGGTCACGAGCGCTTGGCACTTGATGACACCGGACGCCCCATGCAGGGTCATTAGGGCATCGAAGCTGTCGTAGTGGTCGGCCAGATCTCCTTGTCTGACATATGACTAGAAGGTTGGAAGTGAGATTGATGGGGACATCACTTACCCCCCCTCCACATTTTGAAGCCCGGATGGATCGACAGCAAGTGCCATCATCTCTTTGATACACAACATTGGGCCATCAGAGATGAAGTTGATGTGGACTCCGCGGAGTTGATTGTCAATCTCTTCTGGAGGGATGTCGCGATCCTCCCTCTGCTCGAACACATATCGAGATAGGTGTCCCTGGCGGACGAGATGCTCAATCTCATCCTTGAGCTGATGATAATCTCTGATATGGTGTCCATGGTTGTTATGGAACTGGTAGTGCTTGCGTCGGTTGCGGCACTTTGGGTCAGACTTCATAGGCTTGGGTTGGCAAAGAAGGCTCGAGCCCTTGATGTCTTCATATATCTTGTAGATGGGAGCGGATAAGGGTGTGTACCGCTCATATTTTCGAGGGGACTCCCTGCGATCTCCGTCTTGATTTCACCTTTTCGCCTAGCCCAAGCCTTGCTCGGATGATCGCTTCCTATCTCCCTCTTGACCCGAGCCCTTCGCGCTACGGCAGGCGCTGAGGACTTCTTTGCACTCTGCATGGCGCAGGGCTAGGGTCACCAGATTGGCTAGTGAGGTGGGCGGACAGAGGACTAGCTCTCGCCGGAGGTTCTCATCGTGGGTGCCTCCGGTCAATGCGGTGATGGTCAAGGCAACATCCAGGCGAGGGATACGTAGAGCTTCCAATTTAAATCAGTTGATATAAGCCTGTAGCTTCCCCCCCTATGCATGTTTTATTGCCAATAGCCCCGCAACTGACCTGGGAGGGCCGCTGTCGGCGAAGCACTCTTTGAAGATCCGCCCGAACTGTCGGAAGTTGTGGATGCTGCCAGGGGCGAGTGCTCAAAACCAGGCTTGAGAGCCTTGGACCAAGGTGGTCACGAACGCTCGGCATTTGATGGTGTCTGAAGCCCCGTGAAGAGTCATCAGGGCATCCCTGTCATTGTGGTTGACCGGGTCTCCCTGGCCGTCATATGATTTGAAGGTCGGTAGCAAGACTCTGGGGGAGATCTCAGCCTTCAAGACTTGGTCGGAGAACGGGGATTGCTCCTCATCCTGCTCGATGGACGTCTTCTGCAAGGCACGGAGGGTGCACTCCTGCTCTGTGAAACGTCACTCGAAGTCCCTCAGTTGGAGGGACAACTCCGACTGACGCTGAGGTGAGGGGCTATAAAGGTGCCCTTGCGGGCTGCCTCGTCGTCCCTCGGGGGCATTGATCTCCGGGGGCTGCTGGTGCACCCTGGACCTTTCTCACCTCGGAGTGGAGGAGGCTTCTTGTTCTAGAGGAGGGGCTTGCAAAGGTCCTCCTTACCTATTTCGCACAAGCTGTCTTCCTGAGCCTCCTATCACTGGCTCAGTAGGGATCCCGCGGAACCCCAACCGAGAAAATAACGGCGGAAAGGAAAGCTACGGTAGCTAAGCAACTACAAAAGCAGGAAAGTAACTACGGTGGTCGGTAAAACCTCGACTCTACAGCTACTCCTACTGTACCGGAAAACATGACCCGGTCTCCCGTCGGGGGACAACCAAGTCACGCACCCGGCATCTCAATTCCACGATCGAGAGACCACCAGACACGAACCGTCCTAGCCATGCTACCAGGAAAACGCCACGACACCTCAGTCACGGAAATCGGCCCTCACAGCAGGGCCCAAGCCGAAACCACGCGGTCCGAAAACACAGTCACGACCTCGCCATCGTGAACTCAACGCTGTCTAGGGAAAGCCCTCGGTGACGCTCACCGAAAATCTCAGACCTCGACTACGGGAACGCTCCCGAAACCACACACGAAATCTCGTCTCACAGATGGGAAACAGAAACCAAGACACGACGACTCACGTCACGTGACGGGAGCACCGCCCACTAGAAGAACGACCGGATGTGTCCCCCGATGTCTTACACCACGTCACAAGTGTCCAGCTACCATGCCCAGGTGGAGACAAGGACACACCAAGTAACCAGAAGTACCACAAAATAAGGACTAACTGAGGTCACGCTCGTCAGCACGGGTCTGAACCCTCAACCTCGTGTGCACACTCAGACCATACACCCTAGGCCTGTCCTCTAGCTGGTATTTCCCCCACTGGCCCAGACTCGGCGGTACGCGGGGGCCCTATGGTAACTAGCCTACTCACCGTCTAACTCGGGTTTGTCGCTCCACCACTCCCTGGTGGGTCAGCACGCGCATGCCGTAAGAAGGCTGCGACAAGTGGAGGGTCACTGACCTGAACACAGAACGCCACACACGCACCCATCACGCGTGACACGTAGTAACCAGTGGCTCAAGGCCACCAAACTCTGGACAGCCCACTAGACCTATTAACCCAACGATCCTTGAGTTATAAGACTCGGGGTCAAGACCGTTGAACGCGATGGCACAACACCGCCAATCTAGTATAGTCCCTAGGCCTGAAACCACGGTAACACGAAACCCACGGACACCTCAAAACACGGACACGAAATCGCCGGGGTGTCCGGGACACTCACAAGACCGAAAGTCGACCACTGGGTCACAACCGGGTCGACTGGAGGTCAACACAACGCTCAAACGGTCACGGTAAACACGAAGAATTGCCTGGCAGTCCTCTCTTGGGCCGCCACGAGGCTCGCTGGAAAGCTCTGGAACTGGGTGTGCTGAAAGGAAGCACAGGGCCAATCGGGTGGGGAGATGACCCTGCTCGGGTCCCCCACCGACCAAATCCGGAACACCTGAAACGGGTAAGTCCGAGTCCCCATCGAAAAACTCGGACCGCCCACAACCAGACCACTACGGGACTTGGATCAGGTACCTGACGAATTAGACAGCGGATTTGTATTCGAATCCCCGCCAATCCACCGTCTTTAACCTCTGACAATTGCGATAGAAACCTAGGGCACTAGATGCCGCCCGATCGACCGCCTGAAACAAGACCCTGGCAACATATGGCACATCATCGACTGTAAATGAGATGACTCTTGAGACCTCCGCAGTGCCAAGGAGATTGACAGTGACCTCCACTGTCGTGTAGGATCCCTTCGGCACAAACTGCAGCCTCCTGGCTACCACCCAGCGGAAAGAATTGACGAGGAATGAGACACCCACTTCATGACAAAGAATGAGGGGTAACCCCTCAACGCTGATGCGGCCATTGGGTTCTATTGGGCTTGGGAAGGCCCCCCTCCCTGAGATCCACCACTGGAGGTGCGGTAGGAGCCCGCCAGCCTCGATGAACTTCGCATCTGCTGCATTCGATGCCTCCTCTTCCTCCTGGCCAACCGCCAGGAAACTATATCTCGCCACCTGCCGGACCTCCCATGAGTTTCCTCCTGTAACCCTTCCCTCCAACAGCGAGCGCACCTTAGGCTCGTCTGCCACACCAGCCACCAAGTTGACCCACACACGCCGCCTCATCCACTCCATCTGGGCGGGGAGGATGTCTGACAGGACCTCCCCTGCCTCCGAACACCTGCTTCCGGCCACCAGCACCTGTGGCGTTGGCACGCCTGACCTCAGCATAGGACCGGTGGACCGCCAACCCTCTCATCTGGCAGAACCGCTGGATGTGGTTTGGACACCGACAGCAGTAGCAAACAATCCCTCCCTTGCCGGAGAAAGAAGGCTCCAGGCCTCCATGACCCAAATCTGCACCCGCCGGAGATGGGCGACCGCTCGCTGGGGATACGGAAGATTCTGGGGACAACCTACGGCGCACAGCTGCGCCAGGAGGCCATCCGATCTCTCTCCCCAGAGTCTTTCTAGAAACAGCTAGGAACATTTGTCAGCCTGGACTGTTATTTTATCCCAAGCTCAATGGCTAACTACCCATTCATTATAGTAGAGACATGATTATGCTGGTTGGTGGTGCATAATAGTGTTTACTCAATGCAGACAATTCCACCGAACACCCTCCAGGCACGGGCTATCCAGCCCTTTCTACAATCCCGTGGGTCCCTACAAGGGCCCTGACCAGCCTGTCGTGATCCACGGTGACACAAGCAACTCCCCGGAGTCAACTCCAGCCACTCACATGCGGGCCTTCCCCGTATCGTGCATCGCCGCCCGGGCCAACCCGGGAGCGCCCCGATGTCGAGCCACGCCACGTGGCACCTAGTAAAAAGGGCCAAGGGGCCCACCCAAAAGCACGCCTTTCAACCCTCCAAGGTCAAAGGGAGACCTAACTAAGTCAACCACAGGCTTTGGAGGCCCACCACACGCATATACGGCTCACGCGGGTATGTTCGGCATTCCGTCGAACACCTTATGGGCACATATGTTCCAGCCCATCTACACCAAACCACGGGCCACCCCATGGTTCCAGCCCCTCTATTGGGTCCCACAACGACCCCCTAGCGAGTCGGGCCCAACCCCGACACTCAGACACGTGATAATGAGCCATCTGATCCTAGCATTCGGGCCAACCCGAGGCTACTTTGACAACCCGCCGTACAACGCGGCACATAGCCCGAGGTGTGGCACATGTCCACAAAATGCCTCCTCTTAGCTCCCACGAGCTACCGTCATCAACCCAAGGCCCACCGTGAGGCCCCTCAGCCACCTACTCAAGTCATTCGGCAATCCGGGGTGTGTCGGGCATTTACCCGAACACCTTGCTGGTGGCTACGACAACCCAAAGAACGGCGCCCCCACGGGCCCGTACCAGCCTCCCAGAGATCAAAGTCCGTCAAAGGACAGCCCCGAATGATGCAAGAAGACCCTCGAGGGCCATCCCCCGGGGTTACGACCTCCCCCGGGGCCAGTTCGCCCCATGGGCGGCCGCGCGCCCCAGGGAGGGCGAACCTCCTTGGGGGCCGCGCCCTCCCTCTAGCCCGGTGGTCCCACGACCCCACTCAGTTCCAGTTCATCCCATTTGCGGACCTACGACGCGATTCGTGTGCCATACCAGTTCGAGGAATCAACACGCGGAAGCACGGAGCGACAGCACAGTGGGTTCACTCTCCGGTCAACGCGCACAAGTCTCGGCTTCCACGTATCCTCCCAATCAAAATGTCCTTCTCTTCTTAGTTAATTTAGGGAGAAACAAGGGCAAAAATATAATTTTATAGGGTGGGACCACTCCCCCTCTCTCTCTTGGCGCCACTTTGCCTAAACCCCCTGGGGGGGGTTTACACGGACCAGCCCATCCCCCCAGGCTGGTCCGCCTACTCGGCATCACCGAGTCACCACGGGGATCGTGTGTGCGACGTTGGTTCGGCTTCTACGTGTTCTCCACTCTTGCACGTTGTGCTTGCGAAGTAGGTCCAAGGATCTTCCATCTCATCGCCGCATTTGCCTTAGTGGTGTCACATCAGTGTTGGGGAGCCTTGAACTCGGGGCTGAGAGCCCATATTGGGTGTCGACTCAGCTGGGACTCAGGGTTGAAAGCCCGAGGGAAATGCTGAGAAGCTTTGGACTTGGGGTTGGAAACTCGTGCTGAGTGCAGGCTTAGATGGGACTCGGGGTTGAAAGCCGGAGTGAAGTGTTGTGAAATCTTGGACCCAGGGCTGGGAGCCCATGTTGGGTGCTAGCTAGACTGGAGCTTGGGGTTGAAAGCCCAATCAGGTAACTGGAATGATGGCCGAGGTCCAGGCTGCGATGCCCATGCTGGAGATTAGTTAGTTCTCGACTAGGGAGTTGATGCTTGACTGGTAAAGACACGACATGGAACCCCTGTGGGGATCAACAGTGGAGACCCCAAGCCTGGTGCTCGCACGGGTCACTGGTGTTGGGGAAACGAGTAGTGGGTTAGCTGCACGAGTGGGTACAGGAACTGGAATCGACTGCAAGACAGCCACAGGGATCATGCCCAAGAAGTAGGGTGAACCGATGATGGGGGCAAAGTCATCAAAAGTGATCGGCATCGCCAAATAACCCACCCGAGCATGGGTAGTGATGACGATGGGTCCATAGGTCACGGCTGCCATTATTGCTATGTCACTAGCTGCTAGCGAAAGTGACGGTCAAAAGTGGTTGCCAGACCTGAACCAATTACTGGAACATGAACTGGAAGCTACAGGGAATATCCTTCTTCTACCTCTCTTGTAAGGACAAGAAAAGGACATCATGGCTTCAGGGATGGCATGGGTTTCTCTTCAGAAAGAAGAAAGGTGGGAGACGTCCCATTGGGCGCGCCAATTTGTTCGCCGCACGTTGAAATTTCTAATTTTTCTACTACGTAACACACATTTGACTTTTGGAAGGCCGAGATAGGTTGTTGGCCCAGAGAGATGACGGACAAGAAGGGGCGTTGAATTGTCCCCTTATCGAGATGGTGGATTTTAAAAACTTTCTTAACTAATTACAACCAAAGTAAAATTAACTACATTGATTAACTAAAACTCAAGTGAGATTATAATGTTCTCTCAAACTTTTCGATCTCACACGGATAGTTAATGCAACTTATCAAGGAAATTAAGCTCAACACAGATAACTCTCTCTCTCTCTCTCTCTCTCTCTCTCTTTCTCTTCCTCTCTCTTTCTCACGGAGGCTCTGTTCTGAGGATGGAACTCACTCCAGCCTTTTCGGATGCTGCTCGATATTCTTCTGGAATGCTCTCTCTCTATCTCTTCCAATCACAGTAATTCTTTAATAACAAGATGAGAGATTCTTCATGAGATGGGTCCCACGGAGTGTGGAAATCACGCGTCCTCCCTGACTCCTTTTCCCGCGCTTGTAGTCAGGGACACGTGGCGTCTTCACGTTGCCTGGGATCACGTGCTGTTTCCGCAATGGAAGGCTCCTCAGACTTGATCGAAGGCTTTAGGGGCCCTACAAGATTCTTAATGGGGCGTGGACCCTTCAACTTACTGAGCATATAGCTTCTTGATAACTGATGCGTTAACGCAGAACCATTGCTACGTTGACGCCGTGGATAGACATTAATCGGCAGGCTTGATAACTTGTTCTACTGTGTTGACGCACTGGGTAGCAGCGTTAATGCATTGCAGACCATGCCAGAACCTTTGTTCAGCAGCCGCAGCGTCTACGCAGTCCATTCACTGCGTTGACGCAGAACATGCTAGACTCTTGTTCAGCAGCAGCGTCTACGCAGTCCTTTCACTGCGTTGACGCATGGGTGATGTACACAAACTTTCAACAAGGTAAGGTCGACCTTAGTGTTGATGTGCACCGACTTGATCAGCTGCGTCCACGCTAAAGCTTGTAGCGTTGACAGCTAAGCTTGACGGGTTCTTTGAACGTCGACTTTGATATGAAGACACCTTCATAGCTGCGTCCACGCAGCTTGTAGGCTGCGTCGATGCCGTAGCTTAATCTTGAAGGTACTTTGTGTCTTCAACATGATTCTGTAGCATCCACGCTGTAGCTTGCAGCATCGACTCCTTCTTCAGCTTTGAAGGTTGCGTTAACGCAATACGTCTACGGCGTTGACGCATACGCAGCACTTCTGCTGTGTCCACGCTGAAGCTTGCAGCGTCGACTCTTTCTTCAGCTGTAAACAAGAGCAATTGATTAATACACAGCAATTTGATTGTGGTGATCAAATATAACAAGTTGTCATCATCAAGACTGTCAAATCGTTATCATCAAAACTATCAAAATAAGTTATCATCATCAAGACTGTCAAATCATCATCATCAAAACCAGAGGGACAACAATCTCCTCCTTTTTGATGATGGCAACCTCTCCAAAGATATCCCCTGCAAAGATGATGGCAACCCCTGCGACTTATCTCACACCCCTGTTCAAAATTCTGCCATCAATATTTCGGCCCTGTTAAAATTCCTGGAGTCACAGAGGGTCGAAGGATTTCAAGATAGCTTTCCAACAGCACTAGTTTCGCGTTGATCCGACATCAAGAGTGATCGCAGCATCTAATCTCGTCGGGTCGCGCACTATAAAATAGAAGCTGCAGCCCGTGGGCAGCAAGCTTCCCACTAGGTGACCGGAGCTGCCCGGCCCCCACCCGGCGTTCCAGTCCGACCGCCTTCCAGGAAAGCACCTATCCAAGAGTCACCATCATAGCGGTACCACTCCGGACCCACTCGGACCCGTCAACCAGTAAGTAGGCCCCACAGCCAGCAGCTTGCATCATCCGAACCTCACCGACGGGGTGATCAAAGTGCTACCCGTCAACCCAAGATCGGTCCTCCCGGGCATATTGTAGCCCTTTACCTCCCTGCGTGGAGTGGACGATAATTCACCATTGTAATTATTATAATATTTTGTTACTGGGAGTTACCATACTTAGCCGAGATTGCCTACCCCACGCTCGGAGCGTGGAGGTATTGTGTCCACTCCTCACTTGGCATTTTGGCTTTACTCGTATATTTTCTTATGCCGCTGCATGTGATAGGTTAATTTAGCTCGTATATTTTTTTTATCGCAACTGCGAGAGTGAGTGAGTGACTCGTCCCATGACTCGATCCGAGCACGGAAGAGTCGACTACCCGACTCATTGCCGATTTTTCAACCGCGCACGGTCCCACGCCTCCCTCGCTAGGGGACACCCGCGAGCTAGAGTCCTAGGGCGCGTGCCCGTCCCACATCAAGGCCCCTTCACTAGACTTGCCCAAGTTTGACATTTGTCAAGATGCGGATGGTCACCTTCCAGAATTATGATAGGTGGGGAAAGGGGCTCATGAGGAAGGCAAGGCTTCTCCCTTGGGATAGTAATACCATACGAGGGGAAAGAGTCAAACTCATCCGGTATGGGAAAGAGCAAAAGGACCTCGGAGGTGATATGACCTATTGTGCATATTGAGGTAATGGACCCCAAAGCAGGGTGCATAAAGCTATGACTATAGGGTTGGTTAGACCCTAAGTCCAACATATATGTCAACACCCTCTGACAACCTAAACTCCTAATAAAGTCTCTCACATTTTCTACATAGCAGAAGGATAGGAAAGTGGTGTGAAAGGAGTTAAGGGGTATTACTGGGAGTGCAGGTTCCATGGGTGGGTAGCAAGGAATCGAGACATCTAGAAGTGGACCCTTCCTTAACCAAAAGTAAAGAGCGAAATGATGGAACAATATAGCTCTCTAGGAGCAGATTGACTCTGGATTTAATCCAAGAGTCAATTACAAAAATGACATATACAAGCTCCTATTTCCTTCTAGATTCTAATGCTCTACTTTCTCCCACCATAGGATACTCCTTCTGGCTTCATCACTCAGAATTCAGCTCTCTCACTCAGCTCTGAAGGATTCTTCTTCTCTCTCTCTATTTCTGCTGCTCTTCTCTCTTCACTTCACTATACTTCAACTTGGGCGATCTGCAACCATTTATAGGCCGCAGGTAATGGGCGCGTGGAAACCACATTTCCCGCCCAATCTTTCGTGAGATCTGATCCTTAATCTTTCCACGTGTATTAACCACAATGCCTTGGCCTTCCATGTGATAGGATCTCTTGTTTCGAGCCTTGCATTGGATCACGTGCCCAATCATTAGTTATGGATGAATCTGGGATCACGTGCCTTCCTTAAAGCTCACGAGCATCTTGTTCTGGTTCTCTTGGGCCTTTTCACGGTAAAGTCCCTGACAGCAAGATAAAGGTTATTTCATCAAACACCTTGTAGATATTTAACAAAAGACTAAATGTAATTGTAACAAGATAACCCAACCATAAGTACACTCAGATGATCGGACCCTAAGCACGAGGGTTCTGATATGATCAATACCTTTGTACCGATCTTATTATGGATACCATGCACTAATGCAGTTAGGCATGAACTTTGTATAGAGAAAAAGCAATATTGCACGGACCTTGTATACATGATGCACATAACTTGCACTGACCCTTGTAGGCATAATGTAGAATCTGCACTGACCATATATGCATGATACAAATACTTGCAAAGACTCATATGGGCAAGGTGCAGAACTTGCACCGACCTCCTATGCATGATGCACGAACTTGTACAGACTTATATAAGCGAGGTGCAGAACTTGCACCGACCTACCATGCATGATGCACGAACTTGCACAGACTCAAATAGGCATAGCGCAAACCTTGCACCAACCTGATATATGCGTACAACAAAACCTGCACGAACCTTGTATGCATATTGAGGAATATGCATCAACCGTGTTTTGCCTAATGAAGGATGTGCACCGACCTTGTTTTGATGTGACACCACCTTGGGGGTGATAGTCACAAGACCGAAGACCCCTCGGACCTAGCAAGCAAGTAGTTTACGGACCGGTGATTTCACTCGAGCGGGCTCACTCGCGTAGCGCACACTAGTGCCCGTAGGCGAACCGTCGATGGGGACATCATTTGCTTCTGGCTGCCCTGAGAGGAGCTCGAGGTGGGCTGCTTGTCATGTCGACGACGGATCTCCAGCCGCCTATCTCTATTAGGACGGACATCCTTCACCGTCTGGGCAATGTTTAGTTGACTAGATGAAGGCTCTACTGAGTCTCGTTCCTGGCGTTGCTTGGGCAACAGGCATGATGTATCAGCTCATGCCCTTCGAATGGTCTGGGCTTCCTTTCGGGTGATCCACATCTGTTTGAAGCAGGGCCGACGCTCTTGCTTGTAATCACCTCCTTGCTGAGGCCTGGCAGTGCTGGACATGGCCTGATAAGATAGTCATCTTTGCGGAGCCAAAGTAGCAACATCCTTTATTCTGGATTCATCCTCCCGTGTGTGCCATAGGAGTTCGAAGCGATTGGAGGTCCCAATAGTCAAGACGTATTGACCTCGCGGCATGATTGGCTCTCTGCCATCGAGCCGAACTCTGAGGTCTCTGACCAGCATCGTCCAGCCAGAGTTAGAGGTATTCGATGATGGGGTGGCCCTGTGTCAACGGTTGTCACGATGCTTCTTTTTTGGAGCCGAGGAGGTCTCGATGCCCACATGGTGCACAAAGAAAATTTGGTATGGAATCGCCTAAGGTATAGCACCCTTGGCGAAGGCTGAGGTGATCGATACCCAGGGCCAAATACCTATCTTGGAGACCGAACTGGGTAGAACTGGGACCCACAACCTTGGGCAACCACGGGCTGTTATGATAATAAGGGTGTGGGATCAGGAACCCGCTTGGGAAATTACTGGAGCGATCACCATCACTCATGCCGAAGAGCCGGTGATGGCAAATGGGATGACTAGGACCTACAGCTTGGAGCTGGAGCAGGTAGTTGCTAGAGAGGCCGAGGGTAGTGCACCGGCTTGGACTGTGGTGACCGACCCAGTTGTCATTGTAGTAACCACACCTAAGAAATAGGGTGAACCAACGACCAACTCAAAGTTGCAAATGCGATTGGCACAGTGAGGTAGCCGTGTCGCCCATGCATCGCAACAACCAAAGGACCGTAAGTGATAGGTGTCATTAGTGACCGGAATTAGGATGTCTACAAGAGTGCTGGAGAACTGGACTAGGGGGAGCTTGGACAAGTGAATCTTGAGGTGGTTAGGAGACACTTGAACAGGAGCATCTAGGAGCCCTCCTCTACCTCTCCTATAAGAAAGGAGGAAGATGTCATGGCCCTAGAATGACATTAACACGCATGTTGATGAATGAGGAAGTCGGGCGGGCCACGTGAGGAGACTCTAGAGTCTAACCTCTGCCTCGTATCCCTGGCACCTTCCTGAGATATCTTTGGCTTCTACTCAGTTTAGCTCATTCTATTTAGACCTTAGTGAGTCTAACCGCTTGTCTACTTGCTGTGACATTAACTATTCATTCACTGCTCCATCTTAGTTTGTTCTTTCAAGCATTTCAGTTGGGTTGTCTTGGCTACTGTGACTAGTTGAAAGTTGACTCACGTGCTGCATTTCTGTCTTCAATAGTTTTATACCATCATCATTAAAAGTTGGGAGTGATCTATTCATCCCCCCTTCTAGATCACACTCTCAGTTTCTATCAGTAGGAGGAGGAGGTACTGGAGTTGGAGCTGACAGATCCCCATGGGGATATTGTCGAGCTGATGCCTTTGTAGGGCGAGGTCGGCGGCTTCTCTTTGCTCGGATCTCAATTTAGACACCTTTCGATTGTTGTATTTAGAAGGTAGCATTGATCGCCTGCTCGATGAGCTCGGGTAGTAACTCCTGGTAGGTTGGAATGCTGGGGCTAGCGTCCAAAGACGTAGGTGCGGTTTGATGCCTTAGGCGCGGTGGCTGGAGAGGTTTGCCTTGCACTGGCAGACTGGTGCTGTCGTCCGAGGACGTGTGTGCGGTTTGATGCCTTAGCCGCGGTGGCGAGGAAGGCAACTCCCACCGAGCTGGTGTACTGGGACCGGTGTCTGAAGATATATGCACGATTTGATGCTTTAGCCGCGGTGGCTGGAGCTTTTGCTGAGGCGTGGCCTGGGGAGCATGCTTGACATCCTACTTCCTGGCCTTGCCTTTATGGTTTAGCTGAGGGTAGGGTTGGGCGACGCCTGACAGTGTCTCGGAGCATTGCTGCCCCCGACAGCTATCTTGATTCTGCACATCGGGTGGCCATTGTGGCGGTGAACCCAACTCGCGAACTAGTGTAGCTAAAGACCCTGAAGATGTTGCTCTTACAGGCTAGGCTGGGTTGTAGGACAAGCGGGGAAGGCCCGATGGCTCACCCACTGAGAGGGCGCAGCTTGATCGAACTGGGGCCTCTCCCAGCTTTTGCTTCCCCTTTGTGTCCCTGAGGACCGGAGACGATAGTAAGGTAGAAAGAGAGTGAGAGGGGCCTGAAGAACACATTGTCGTCTCACCCACCAGGACGTTCTCTCGGCCAAAAAGGGCTCGGAGAAGCCTGACAGTGTCTTCTCTAGAGAAAGGGAGAGACTCCATGTAACATCTTTGGTTTAGCGGATTCTTAATGGTGCGAGCGTCGACGCTGTGTGAAGATGGCACAATGACTTCGTGCGGATCTAACTTCAGCTTCTGCTGCGTCGACGCTAGCAATTGGAAGCGTTGACGCTATGCGAAGATGGCATCAGGGACTTCTTTGAACTTGAGGCACACTGGTCACAGCGTCGACCCCTTGAGATTACGCTGGTCACATTAGCCGCGTTCTCAGTGTAACGCGTTATATCATGTGACCGCGTTCATCTAAGAAGATGAGTAGTTGGGCTGTTAGGAATGCGGTCCTTGTGTTGGACGCGATCCTGAAGAACGTGACCAAGTGATGGTCGTGATCTTGGTTAACGCGCCCGAGGTCTTAACCGCATTCTGGTCTTATCGCGCTCAAGGCTATGGCCGCGTCTATTAACGCGACCTAGGCTTGTGCCGCGTCAACGCGCTATGAGCGTTGGACACGTTCTGGTGCCATCGTGACCCATCCTATGGATGCGTTAACCATCACGACGCAGGCATGCACCGTGTTAATGGTCTTCTATTTTCGGAATATTATTTGTGTTGTTTCGGGCTCCAGTGAACCCAGGATTCAATGCCTTGTTGGCGTTTGACTCAATGGATGCCTTGGGTATTCCGTGATAGTTATATCTGTGTATCGAGGGATCCCGGAAGAGTGGTTTCATCCCGAGCAGTGTACGGTGTTTCTTTCGTATTAATTGGCTTGATTTTGACCCCTTGGTTAGCCTATTGTCCATGGATGTCTTGGATGTCCTATGAGGGCGGTGACCGTGTTATAGGGTGTTCGGAAGTGCCATGATATCAAGTAGTGTTTTATATATTTCGAGAGTCATTATGCTTTCTGGTCAACCTAGTTGTGACCCACTGGTTGACACGTGACCTCGTGAGTGTCTCGGTTATCCCGTATGGATCAAGACTCTGATTTTGGACACGTAAAGGTATCATCTTATCTCGATTTGTGTGCTTATCTGGTCTGAGGGCTTTGATGCTCACTCATGTTCCATGATTTGCATTATACGGAATCGAGAGTCCTATGTGCAACCTAGGGGCTGAGGACTTGTGTTTTATCCTGATTTTGGCTTAGGGACTAGCCTAATTAACGATATGTTGCCGTGATGTGCGACGATCTTGACACGAGTCATGTGACTCAAGGATCATTATGTATAGGTCTAGTTGTCTATCCTGAGTCTGACGGTAGTTATGTGTACTGCCTTGTGTTTCGTAGTGCGTACGATAGGTGAGTGTTTACCATGTCCACACTTTGGAGTTTCTTTCGGAGAGGGAGGAGTACACCGAGGTGGAGCTACGCTTCCGGACGTACTCCAGATATGTGTATGCGCCACAGGAGGGGTGGAATCCCCATGGTCTGCCAGACGTGACACACCTCACCGCCTATTTGGCTTACTGGTTGGCGACGTTCATGGTTCCGCATGGGGAGGATGGTCTGCTGAGGGCCGCACTACTGTGGCCTACCTGTCTATTTGCTGAGGGGAGATAGTTGGCTTTAGCTCCTGCTGCACTGGTCAACATCTACTAAGGGATGGGAGTTCTGGCGGTGCACTCGGCACCAAGAGAGAGGAGCATAGTCCTGCCCACCCACTACCTCAGTGTGTGGGCCAGGTTGTTATTTTCGGGCTTGGTGATGCGAGGGGCAGTGAGGAATCTGACGACACAGCTCTTGTTTAGCTTCCCTGGACAGCCCGACGGGGACGCAGAGGCGCAGCTAGAGGGGGCTAGGTGAGCCCTTTGTTACTTGCCCCGCAGGGGTAAGGAGGGGCTACCTTTTGACAGTGCCACGAGGGACTCCAGCCTCTTCCTGGGGGCTTTAGGTGGAGGGGCAACCAGCGCCCATCCTGATCAGGAGGTGGCAGATGTCAGGCTATGAACGGAGTGGATACTGAGTACCCGGTCAGCGGTGTCGACGTTGTGGATACGAGTTCCTTGGAGCCATACTACCCACATCGATTCGCGAGGAACTGTGTACGACCAGGGGATCCCGTCGAATCGGGAGTTCTCTTTGACAGGCAAGCAGTACTGGGGCAGAGACACCCACCTACTTGTGGTAGCATGGTGGGACTTCTACAGTCGCTGGGAGCCAGAGTAGTTCCCGATGCCGAGACAGGGATGTCGAGGGAGGTTCGACGTTCACTACGCCAGGTGGTCGTTCAAGCACACCCACCTATACCATCAGAAGGCCTCCGCGATCTGGAAAGCGGAGGGGAGCCACTTGATGAGGGAGGATTTGCCCCCTATTACACTGGACGTCGGGTACCTGAGGACCTGCGTTACTGGGATCCGTCGAGAGATCGAGCGGGCTATGGAGCGGTGGCCCCAGGGTGGCCAGGGTTCGACTTCTGGGAGTCGGAGTGGTGGTGGGGCACTGAAGCCCCTGCTGTAAACTTCAGCGAGAGTAGCGGCGAAAGGTGGGAAGGGGTCTCGGCCGAGGGTGCCTTGAAAGAAGTGTATGCCCCACAAGCCAATCACTTATGAAGTGATGGCATCATTTCTTATATATTCTCATTCGTATTTATGGTAATTTCTTCATTATGCCTCAGCCGAATGGCCAAACTTTTCACAAAATGTGCAAGCCGCCATGACTTGCTTCTCCTCCTCTTTGACTTTCTTATTTTTCTGGGAACTTCCACTGTTCCCGCTCCTGGATCTTTTCTTATTATCATGGCTCTTGTGAGGCTTCGTGATGCTATACTTTTCTTTCTTGTACTGCCGATCAGACCATCGGCTGGACTCTTCTCCTTTTCCTTTCAATTTCTCGACCTTCTCTAAGGTCCTTTCACACAAATATGCCCGCTGGACCATCTCCATATAAGTACGGATATTTTGGGTCCCAAGTTGCTAAAAAAAATCGGGTTGTAACCCGTCCATAAATCGATTGACCTTCAATAAATCGGTACTAATGAGATGAGGAGTATACGGTGCTAGCCTGGAGAATTACAGTTCGTACTCTACCACCGTCATCATCCATTGACGAAGAGAAGCGAACTCCATCGCCTTCCTTTCTTTGACATGTTCCGAGAAATATTTGACACGGAACAAGGTAAGAAAATCGTCCCATGTATGAGGTGCATCGACCGGAGACGCTGGAACCGACTTCCACCATGTGCAAGCATCTTTGTTGAGTTGGAAAGTTACAAGACGCACCTTCTCTTGATCAGTGATTGGATGACATCAAATATGCGGTTCATCTCATCAATCAAATTCTCTGCTTCATCTGGATTAGAAGAATCATAAAAACATGGAGGGTTCAAGCTCCGAAAATTACGGTGTAAGTCACCAGCCCTTGCCCCTGCGCCTGCCTGGGCCATAGTTTACAATGCCTGAGTAAGGCCGACAACTGTCTGTTGCATGCCATTCCAATCTACGCGATGAGCCATTATAGTAATGAGGTACCTGAGAGAAATATAACAACTTATTATTTCTCATGGAATTAGAAGAAAATTAACCTTAAAGCTAATTAACTATCTTATCCCAAGCTCTACCCAATTCTCACATGGGTATGAAAATTTTCTTCCTTAGTTTATAGGTAGGGGTCCTTAAACCTTGGACTTATCCTATGATATGACATCCTCTCCCTAAGTCCTGAGACTCGGGCTCTGATACCAACTTAACTGTCACGCCCCGAGCCCTTAATTACAGCGGAAGACTAGCTCGGTGGAAACGTGTACAGCCGACATGGTAAGCCTCTTGCAAGCAAGAAATAATCAGAGCGCAAGACAATCACACATAATAATGTAATTGCACAAGTAATTTACTCAAACTTTAATTTTATTTCATTAATAATCAAATATTCAATACAATCACACTCAACAGAAAGAAAAGTACAAGTACACAGGGCCACCCCGGCTCTGGCAACTGATAGCTAACCCTGACCGTACGTACCACGAGGAACCTCGAAAGCGCCTCTCAACGAACCCACCTCAGCTAAAAACACAGGGGTGAGCCTCATTTAATAGGCTCAGTGGGGATCCTGCGGACCCCCAACTCGCACGAAAGGAACAAGGCGAAAGGCACGAGCAAGCATGGAAGGTAACACTACCTAACGAGAGTACGACAGAATCAACAAGCAATAATAAATAAACGAAAAAGCTCCCTACCACTAGCCGTATCGTGAAAACCAACCTCGGTTTGACAAAACACAAATCCACGCCTGCCAGGAGACTGGAGCTCTACCCACTAGAAGAAAGACTGGATGCGTCCCTTGACGTCTTACACCACGCCCAAGTGTCTCCCTACTCGCCCCAGGCGGAGACTGAGACACGCAACAAGTACCACGAACAAGGACTAGTTGGGGTCGTGCTCATCAGCGCGCGTCTTCTGCCCCCAACTACGTATGCACACACAGATCATCTGCTCTAGGTCGGGTCCTCTAGCTGGTTTTTTCCCAATCGAACTCAAGCTGCAAAGGCAAGGGGCCCTACGGTAACCAGCCAAAAAACTATCTCCCACCAGGTCACGCTCTCCACCACTCCCAAGTGGGTCCGCACCCACGTGCACAGGAAAGCTATGACTAGTGGACATGTCACTAGAGGTGAAACTCGACTCACGAAAATCACCGTACATCACACTGACGAGATGCGGAACCAGTGCTTCGCATCTACTAGGTGCTCAAGGGCACCTGACAACTCGAAAAACATGGTGAGTGAAGGAATAGGAACACGCCCACCCTAGGCACCGCGATAACGAATGGGCCCTCAAGGAGGGTCGCGATCTAGACATAACGCACCCTAAGTGTATGTCGCGTCAATGCATTGACGCGGTGTCTCTGGGGGCCATGACAGCAATCACAGTTTGATCCCCGACCGTGAAGAACTACACATGAGAAGCCTTAACGCGGTGGTCGCCTCCACCACGACACCATTGACGCAACCGACGATAGAGCGCGATCTCAACTACCTTACTATTCATCTTCCTCGATGAACGTGGTCAATCGACGCACCGTGTTCCTCAAGAACGCAACCCCTGTGAGCGTCGCGATGCGGGCCCGAGCCAAAAAATGGTGCACATGCACGGAAAACCCGATCCACGCCCCAATCACCCCCAGGTGAAGGGGAATACAAAAGGGAAACTAGGCCGATTGGGGTATGTATGAATGCTTTCAAAATTTTTGACTAATATGCATCTGAAATATTTTGCTAATGAATAAGTTGTGCAAGATGCATGGGACAAAGTAGCAGTGGACTTGCATGCCCACCACCAAAGCTTGGAGGCACAGCTGGCGACCACTTGAGCAGAATTGGAGGTTCTGGTAAGTATGCTCTATCTATATGCTCTTTCCTTTCTCTCGATTATTGTGTTTTTTTAAAGCCACCGACGGTCTTAATGAATTACAGCATGTCCAGCAGGGAGCAGTGGCAGGAGGTGCTAGAGGTGCATCCAGCTCACGGGGGTCGACGGCCGAGGTTGCTGCACTAGAGGAGAGGCTTACTGGAGCCATAGCGTGAGCCGAAGCGACGGAGCGCAACCTCGCCGAGTGGGTAAGTTTTAAATGATTTGAAATTCAGCTTAAGTTCAGAATTTAAGTTCAATTTATGCATCTGATGGTATTGAATGTTGCAGGTGATTGAGCTATAGACAACTCTCGCTCAGACTACCGACCGCGACCGTCGGATCGCCGAGCTGGAGGAGGAGGGGAGACAGCACCAGAAAGAGGTGAGTGATGCTAGCACTACTCTTAAAAATTTCTTTCCTTTAATTTTACTGATAATGCTGTTAAATGATGTAGGGCGTGCAGCTGCGAGATGCTTATGAGTGGGCCGCGATGGCTGACGCCGAGCTTGCATTCCGTGACCAGTGGGTCACGGAGCTAGAGGAGGCATTGCGACGTCAAGAGACACTACCTATCGATGTGGTAGAGCTGAGGGTCACCCTCGACATGGAGAGGAGGGAGCGGGCCTGCTAGTGAGAGGAGTAGCGAGTGCGGGAGTAGGAGCAACAAGTGGAGCGATTAGCAGGCGAGCAGGAGCTAGTAGAGGCGAGGATGCAGATAGCCACCCTCCAGGAGCAACTTCGGCTCATGGAGGAGCGCTTACAGTGAGGCAAGGAGAGGGCACGGGCTGCAGGACTCTCCTTCACTGACACATCGTACATCACGGACTCCTCTTCTCGGCAGAGGACAAAGGTAGGGCAGGCTGTGAGGTCGACGGCATCGTAGAGGCCGATGGGGCCTCCACAGGTTCCTCCCAGGGGCAGGGATGAGGGTCCGGCAGAGAGTGGCGGTGAGAGTTAGAAAGATATACATGTACACCACTCTTGCTTCTATACACAGATATTTATCCACAGATATATATAGATGAGTTTTGATGTTACCAGTCGCTTCCCTTGTGTTTTGTCCCTTGCAATCCTTAGACCCCACGCTGGCACTCCGATGAAACATCAACCACAATCACAGTGCCAATGCAGGGCACTCAAGCTCTCACGCGAGAAACCAAGCAAAAAATAAACACAAAATCCTAAACCAGCTGTCGACTGTACTGGACCTTATGGACTCTGATCACTACAATATCTCGAATTCCTATGTACGTCTACAACCTCGCTCTGATACCAGCTGTAACGAGTCAAGATCTGGATATCGGGAGGAGCCTGATACCATTCGATACCTGGCCCGCCGCGCACGAGCCGGAGGGCTCGGAAGGGCTAAAAAGGAGTATAGAGGTACAAAGAAATAGGAAATAAAATAGGACAATTCAACAATTAATAGGAATAAACAACTAACTACAATAGAGTCCAGTCTAACAGAAAGTACAGTCTAAAGTAGTAAACGTACCACATGCCAAGTGAACACTCGGCCCGGTGAGCTGGCAGTTAAGGACCTCCATGCAACACCCTCGAACCTCGAGGATGAACCACCGCACCTGAAAAGTAGGGATGAGTCTCCAAACAGAGACTCAGTTGGGGTCCTGCGGAACCCCAATCGAGAAAAATAACGGTGAAAAGGAAAGCAGCACTAGCTAAACAACCACAGCAGGAATAGCGAACCAGTGGCCGGTCAAAACTTGGCACAGCTACTCCAACTAGCAATAGAAAGGGAAAATCCTGATCTCACAATCGGGAACCAGACCACTCTAACACCAGACCTATCGAGGAAACACTCACGACAACCTTGTCGCGGAAGCTTGCCTACACAGGCACGACCAATAGGTACCGTACTCAGTAATCCCTACCAAGCACCTCTAGCCACCACCTCGGGAAAACACGCTGGAATGGTCCAGAAGCCATGTCTCACAGACGGGAAGCAGAACCCAAAAATAGGGGAGTCACGACTCACATGACAGGAGTACCTACCCACTAGAAGCACAGTCGGACGCATGCCCTAACTACTTACACCGCGCTGTAGTGTCTCCCTACTCGCCCCAGGCGGAAAGTGAGACACACACACAAGTAACACTAACAAGTGTTGGGACACGGTGCTATGGATTAAGAGGGGGGGTGAATGAATCGCCCTATAAAAATTTTATCTCTACTGAAATCAAAGATCTATTTTCCAATTTAGAAATTAAGTGCAGCGGAATGGAATATATCAAACTAATCTAAATACGGCCTAATCAAGCATCTAAATGTAGATAGACAGAAGGACAATCAAACCACAGTCAAACCACGGGAGATAAGTGGGTGTAAAGCATATTTCCTCTTCATCCTCCTCACCGAGAAGATTGAAGAGAGCAGAGAGGGTGTTGCAGGAGAAAACCAGCTCCCTCTTGGCCTTGCCGGCCTTTCTTTTCTTCCTTTGTTTCTTATTCTTCCCTTTGGCTGGCACTTGCCCCCAGAATAGGCTGCCATCCTTGTCTGACGCTTTATCAGCCTCCTCCTGCTGCTTTAATGAAAGCTGCTCTAACTCTTGCCACGGGACATGGTCCCGTATCTGGAGAGTCCTTAATTTGGGCTGCACATATTCATCTAGCTCGTCTAAATAGTTTTGCAGCTGCTGGGCTTCGGGACTAATCTCCTTGGCTACAGGCAGAGGAGTCTGTCTTCTCCGGTTGTGTGTAGGTATCCTGATGATTGCCAGTGAGTTAGTCCACACGGGTGCTATCATCAGAGGAGTGAGTCGTGGTGTGACGTCACAAACATGTGCCCCCACTTTCAGGTGAGGTGTGCCCTTCTTCCTGGTTTTCGTAGGGACTTGCTTCCATCCCTATTGCTCTTTCATTGGTGTTAGGAAGCAAGCCTCATAGGTATGCTGAGTACTGGCTTCCGCGACCTCTTCGGACAGTGTCTGATATAGAGAGACCATATTGACCACAGCTCTTCTCAGAGGCACTTCATGAGGTTGTGGAGGGTCGACTTTATACTCCCCCAAGTCCATCTCTTCCTTCTTCACCATGTCTTTGATGATGTCTTTGAATACATAACAGTCCTCGATCAGGTGCCCTAACATCTGGTGATAAGGGCAGAACCTCGGGCTGTCTCTTCTTTTCAGGTCTTCTGGCCTTTTTGGTTCGAGCAAGGTGACCTTGTTGTATTGGGTTACCCACTCAAACAAAACCCTGGTCTTCTCCTTCGGAAAAGAGTAGGCCTTCTTCATTTTATCCCAGAGTGAGGGACCCTCTTCGTTGTCTCCAGCTTCAGCAGGCTGAGGAGTAGCCACCTTCTTGCCTTTATCCTTCTGTTGTTCAAATGCCTTGAAGTCAAGAGTGTTAGCTTCCTTAGGCGTTGAACGCTGCTCTGTCGATTTTGCTTTCTGTGAGTGGCAAAAGTTGATGCCAGGGCGGGTCTTGCCAGGAAAGCTTCCACCTCGGCCACCACATTGTTTAAGCGGTCAAACGACCAGATTTCCATTCCAATCATCTTCTCCAGTACCTCCCTCCAGAGGTTCTGTTTATAAATTTGTACAGCGTCCTCCTGATGCGGGGGCTGCTTGCACCTTATCCCGAGGTTTCTCCACCACTTAATGTATTCAAGGGCTGTCTCATCTGCCCTTTGCCTTGTTGAGTAGAGTTCGACCACCGTGACCTCCCTCTCGGTGACATGGAATCTTTCTCTAAATTTCTTCTACATGTCTGGCCAATCGCTGACCGATTCGACCGGGACGATGGAATACCACTCAAATGCGAGCCCCGACAACGACGACCCAAAGAATTTCAGCAAGTATGACTCGTCAGCTGCTAGATCGCCCATGACGGTCATATAGTAAGTGACATGTTCCTTCGGGGATCCCTTCCCGTTGAACTTGTCGAACTTTGGTGGTTTGCTAATCCTAGGAGGGAGCCGCTTTACAGCGTGATGCGATGGGTATGGCACCCTATAGGCATCAAATGTGGCATAATCACCTTCACTCTATTCAGCTAGCTTCAATTCGATCATTCTCTCCACCATCAGCTTGCTCATGACAGCCGAATCAACCGGTTCTGGGTAGAAATGTGCTAGCTGCAAATAGGGGGTGACCAAGGTGGTCGCCTGCGGAGGAGGACGCAGTAGTGAAGGTGTCTAGTGCACCTGTGGCGGCACTGGCGGCATCAACGGCTATGGTGGGCATTGCTGAGTGGCCGTCATGCTTGGCTCTGCCGGCTGGGGTAGGGTATACAGTGGTGGGAAGTCGCCTGGATTGACAACTCCCTGTGATGATTCAACCTGCATCTCGGGCTGTTTAGAGACCGAGGCTTGCTCTGTCTTCCCCATGAGCTGCTTCTTCAGGAACTCTATCTGCCGTTGGTACTTTTAGAGTAGCATCAGCATCGATGGGTCCATATTCACCGCGTTGGGGATAGTTTCTGTTGTCTCCCCTGGCACACCTTCAGGTAGAATGTCAAGAAGTACATCTTCCTCTTCTGCCGTCACTACATTGGTTGTTAAAATGGTAGCTTCATCATTTCGCAGGTGATGGGCTAGGGCCTTCTTTCCCCTGGCCACTGCCAGCATCTCTCTTGCGGCTTTCGCCCTTCTAGTATTCGGCCCTGGCCTCCCAGCCAATCGAGCCAGTTCCTGAGGCTCCTCAGGTAATCTTCCATATCGTCCAAACACCCCAGCTATATTACAAGTGAAGACTCGCATTTCTCTCCTTCAACGGTGGACCCTCCTTTTTACATGCTCTGGGAAGGTCAATCTCTCGAATACAGAGGCTCTTCTTTTCTCTCCCTGTCGAGGAGTGGCCTCGTCGGCTTCAATCTCTAAGCCGTCTTCATATCCATTATCGTCGACTGACGACGTCATTCTTCTTTCTTATTCTTCTTCAGCTGCCATTGATGGGCAGTTATCTCCTTCGGCCACGGCTACTTACAGTAGCCATTGTTGGCCCAGTGAGGGGTTGCCTAGACCGCTAAAATAACTTCTGACTATATTGGTCATCTCTTCTTGTCCTCGCCCCTGTTGTAGGACTGGAGACAGTTGTCGACTCCCCATTGGAGGGATGTGAGCGAGCCGGGCTCTTCTGGCAGGTTGTTGAAATCTCCTCCCCATTGTGGGGATATTGGCTTGTCAGGCGCATGCCCTAAAGCTTGCACGGCGTGCAGGGTCCACGACCATTTCCTCTTTCCTTGGGGCCAAGCCCCTCTCCTTCTTCTTCTCCGCTCGAGCAAGCTCGGGGCGGCGGCGGACTGGTGCCCCCTAGCGCATAGGCTGGACCTTCTTAGGGACCCAGACTTGTTTGAATATCTTTGGCTTGGGGGCCAGCTCCCTTCAGCCATGACGGCCACCTTCTTCTTTCTCGACTCTCCTTCTGGAGAGGACCTGGTAGGAGTTGTGGGTGGGTACAGCAGGGATCATCCGATCCGGGATTACTCGGGCGTCATGTCCATCCAAGAAGACTCGAACTCCTCCGATCAGGACAGATTTGTCAGATGCGGAGAGCGGCCCGGTGATAGTAGCAGCAGCATTCTTCCGGAAGCTCCCATGCTGGCATCTTCCTGAGTTCTTGGTAGGGACGGGACGAGCCCTGTGAGTAATGCGGTGCACTATGCAACTGGCGATTAGAACTGGGCCCCTCAGAGGGCCTGCACAGCTTCGAGCCTTCAGGGCTTTGACCTCCTTCACAGTCTTCTCTCCAGCGGGCTCTGAGGATTCTACTTGCAGCAGATCAGCGAAGGCTAGCCCCAGAAAGTTAGGAAAGCCTACCGCTAGTGGGAACGAGCCGAAGATGGTAGGCACCGCCAGGTACCCATGTTCAGCATGGCCGGTGACAACCGTGGGTTCAAAAGTAAGAGTGGCAAATACTGCCAAATCGAACCAAACCGAATTTGTTCGATTTAGTTTGGTTCGGTTTGAGGTTTAGTTCAATTTGGTTCGGTTTGAAAAAAAAAGTCCCCAAACTGAACCAAACTAAACCATGAACACCCCTAGACGCGGCCATGGTTCTCACGCAGTGCTAGCGAGCGGCTGTAGTTGCGTCGACGTTATGAGGATGCCGTTGTCGACGCAGTGACTAGATTTGTTGAAGCCATCCAGCTGCGTTGACGCATAGGCAGTTATGAGTCGACTCACTGTCTTTCAATAGAACCTTAGAACTTGATTGATTTGTTCTAATGCGTCCACGCACTGGTTCTAGTGCACCGACCTGACTTCCGTTGTTTAGCCAGCTTTGAGGAAGAAGTTTTTCTTCAAATGCGTCGATGCAGTTACTGATGCCAGAGCACTGTGTCGACACAGGTATATGCAATACCTACAAAACTAATTGAGGGAGTTACTTTAATGTAAATTATAATGATTCATATAATTGACATTATAGTTGACATCCTAATTTTGACACTATAGTTGACATCATCAAAATCATAAACACAACAAGTGATAGGGGAGAGAGGGGCGAAGGGGTCAATGATGGTATGATGGCGGTGGAGATGAATCACACATGAGAGATACACCGTGTGGGAAGGGTGAGGGAGATATGGCGAGAGGCAGGGGGAGGTGAACAGGGAATGGGGGTGCATAGTGACAAACATGGAGAGGAGGATGGCACGTAGAGGGAGAGCAGATGAGAGGGATATGGAGAGGTGTGGGGTTGAGAGCAGAGTGGGATCAACGGCAATGGCTGAAGCGTACGGAGGTGAGGAGAGAGGGACGAGGGACGAGGGACGAGGGAGCGGGGTGCACATCGTACTGGAAGGGATGGGGCCATGAGTGGTGTGGTCATCCCCTGTGAATAGAGATGGGAGAGAGAAGGTGAGAGGATGGGACGGGTGTTGGCATTGGGGGTGGTTGACGTTGACAAAAGGGCGCCACTGCAGGTGGTGGACGGTGGTGAGACCCGTCAATGGTAGAGGAAGAGAGGGGTGGCGTGATGGAAAGCCTACTATCAGAGTAGTGGATGGCAGTCGACGAGGAGGGAGGACATAGCAATAGAGGAGACGGCGATGGAGGACGACCTAGAGGGCCGATCACCGACGACGTGACTTCTAAGGGGGGTTACAATGGAATTTGGTTCCATTGTCAGTAAAGCCTATCCATGGCACCATGAATGTGGGTCTTCGGTGCTGGGTGAGATGCCAGTCATAACGATGAGACCGTAGGTGACGGCTGCCATGGTTGCTGGAGTCCTGGATGCTGCAGAGGCGACAGTCATTAATGGTCGTCGGGTGCTATCCGATAATCGAAACACGAACTGGAAGCTGCTGGAGAGCACGAATGAGTGCCCTCCTCTACCTCTCCTATGAGGATAGGAAAAGGGCATTGGGACTTTAGGGCTGGCACAGGCTTCTCTTCTGCAAAAAGAAGGAAGGCAGGAGACATCCCACCGGGCATGCCAATCTCTTTGTTCATGGCTCCAGGGGTGGATCCAGGGGATGTGGACCACGGGGTGACCCGGAGTGCGGGGTATCTAGTGACTGGACTGAGGGACAGGACAAGGCGATGGGAGGAGACACAAGAGTTTGATATATCTTGGGCATCCCCTCCCGTAACCATATCCCTCTCAGGGCGGTACCGGGCACTCACCTTTTACGGAGAGCCGAGGGGGACTCGAATGGCACGGGAGGTTTTTGGGATTTGAGGAAACAAGGCTGGGATGCAGGCCTGTCAGTCGATTTCTCGACAGTTACCTTATGGAAGCAAGGTTTGAATGGGGATGCGCCACCAAAATGCGGCATGTGGGCTTGGGAGACGAGTGACACGTGGAGAGAGGGGAGGTTCCATAGGTGCGAGTGTGTAGACGATTGCGGGGAATCGTGTATTGGACGTCTTTCCCCACCGACCGTAAGCAGTCGGTGTTAATTTACATCGGATTGAATCTGAACACCTTCGTTCCATGCTGAAGAGGTGTCTGTATTTATCTGAAGCTATGGGTGGAGGGCAGGGAGCATTCCGCAGCTGTGGGTTCGCATTCGACTGGGAGGTGTTTGCTGGGGTCAGGGATGTGGGACCCACACATCGAGTGGTGTGAGGGAAGGCTGGGACCCGAACGTGTATGTGGAGACATTCATTCAGGTGGTAATATATTTTATGAGAGCCACATGGGCTTTACAGGTGGGCCGTGGCGGTCGGATTACAACTGGTGCAAGCTGCGGGATAATCCCGACATGTGAGTCAGTCCCTGGGTCAATGCGTGATACAGCGGATATCCGTGTGTTTTACAGAGGCTCTCTTTGAGGCAAGTGATAAACTAAGTGGAAGGTGGGCTAGAAGGGGAGGGGTTGAATAGATCACCCCAATTTACACAAACTTAAACTATTCAAGACGTCACAGGCAATAAGAGCCAAACAATTAAGAACGGGAGGACAATCTGAGAGATGATTGATCAAGCGATAGGTGTGCAAGCATTCGCATGGGTACTTGGGATGTCTCCCTAGGGTGTTCATGCAAAGGAGCGATGGAATACATGATGCCAGGGAGACCCGAATGCCAATGCCCTAGGACTAGACTCGTAGAGACAAGTCTAAAACTTACTCTGATACCAATTTGATGTGACACCACGACTCCTTGGACTAGCAAGCAAGCACAAACAGAACGACGGACTCACTCGCGCGGATTTACTCGCGAAGTGCACACCCGGGTTCGTAGGTGGACCGGTGATGGGGATGAGGGTCCGAGGTTGGACCTTGAGTTTCCTGGGGTTTGGCTAGCTTGAGGCTGAATATCTAAGGGTCCGGGGATGCCCAATTTTCAGGGGCGGCCGGCACGCCGAGGGCGTGGGATGTAAGGGATCACTCTCACCTCGCCCCGCGGTGGTCACTCGATGTGCGAAAAGTTGGAACGGGCACTCGCTATCCGACGGGCAACCAGAAATAATACTAGGCTAAGCAAAGAAGAACTAGGAGAGGAGAGTGGCCCGAAGGTCACCTGATCGGCTTGAAGACGCCGATCCCGACCGGAGACGAGGGCGAGCAGGGAGTGTGGGTTCCCCGCACACTGCGCCGATGGAGCTTGACCTGAAAACAGAACGGATACAGCATTACTCCTCACGCAGGAGGGGGTTCTTGGGGTGGAGGTTAAGGGGTTACAGTCAAAACTACCTCCACGCAGGGAGGGGCCTTCAGCCGGCCAAGCGGGGGAGGGGAAAAGACCGAATAGAGACTAAACGGGCGGACGATGTCAGTTCTACCTGCTTCTGGAACCACTGGATAGTTGGACGAAGGGGGCACTACCACGGTAACTCCCGAACTCTAAATGACCTGAGACCAGGGCCAAAACTCTCCCACTCGACCCAGGAAGACGTCTGAATTTTCTTGGTTCACCCGGAGAAGGCCTCTGGCTAGTGCTGGGTTTGGAACAGAGCCGGATAGTTCTGGTTCTGGCCGCTCATAGGGTGGTGTTGCTGGAAGAAGAAGTTGCCACGGACTGTCACGAACTCAGTTGGAGGTGGGACTGGTACTGAAATGACCACGGATGAGCCTCCTTTCATACGGGGCTGACGGCAACCTCCGCTGATGTAGGGGATGATCGTACTGGCCAGAATGGTGGGAGTGGTACAGTTCAGGAATTGGGGAACCAACCTGGCGCACTTCAGGGAGAAAATTCAGAGCTCTTGCTGCCGACATCCAAACTTCACTCCGCTTCCTGGGGATGAAAGAAGACTGGTAGAGGATGTTCCCGTCTGCCCCTAGACCTGCATGCAGATTTTATGGACAAAATGCAAAAATAGACACAAAATTTGACTATGCAAATGTGACCCAAATAATGCAAATAGGATATGGATGGAAAGATAATACAAAGTTCTACACAATGGTCCCAAGAACAAGGCAATCTGACCTCAGGATGCCAATTGAATCATCCAAGATAGATGCCTCTGTGAACCTGTGTGCAGACCGCATGCAGATTTTATGCACAAAATGCTAAAATGATGACAACATTTAACTAGGCAAATGTGACCCAAATGATGTAAATAAACTATGGATGGAACTATAATACAAAGGACTACCCAATGGAACAAAAATCAATGCAATTAGACGTTGGGAAGGTAATTAAATCATTAAGAAAAAATGTACCTGAACCTATCCGAGAGCCTGCCTGCAGACTTTATGCATAAAATGCTAAAATGATGGTAAGATTAAAGTATGCAAATGTGATTCCAATGATGCATATGATATATTTATGGAAAGACAATACAAAGGGCTACACAATGGAACAAAAATCAGCACAATCGGACCTCAGGAACAAAAGTTATGCCTCGACGAACATGGCCCCGTGAGCACTGCACGCAGACCTGCCAGAATCCGAAAGTGGTCTACTAAATGACTGTTTTTGAACCCCTTGCCGTCTACCAAATGACTGCTAGGCAACCAGAGAGCCCCTAGCAGTCCCGTGACGACAGTTAGGCTCTCCAAGTGGTCCTGGAGGCGACCGCAAGGCTCGGACAGACCTGAAAACACCCAGAACAGTGGGAAAATGAAAGAAAAGCTATCTAAACATGCACAAACCAACACCCAACTTGTAAAAAGGCATGAATAAATGTGATGAGCACTAGGTGTCCCACTGTGATCGTCAAAAAATTGTAGGTTTGTTTAATGAACTATCTACCCCGCCCCCTTTTAAACTAGTGTGCGTGTATCATATGAATATTATCAAGCATGAATCGACATGAAAGTATGAACAAAAGGGGGGTAAATAGACATGGAAACGTATCGTGATCGCCACCAAGGTTGCAACAATGCCAAAGAGATGAAGAGGTGAAAGGAACAGTACCGTGTACCTTGGAAAATGAAGACGTGATCGCGCTTGAGAACAGGACGCTGGGAACGATGTGGGATCAACCTCTTCTCCTTCCAGCCGGCTAGAGGAAGAATGCCTCACGTTCAATCATGCTTCTCCTGCAAAACAAAGACAAACCACAAGAGAAAAACCCGTTAGAACATGCATGTGTACTCCTAACAGCAATAGAAGGGAAAACTTTGAACTGACGAAGTCAGAAGTTGCCGATCCATCGAAGCTACAAAGACAGGGAAGAAAGCCTAGAAAAGATCTAGATAGACACAGACCCAACATGACTAGAACGTCGTGCTCACAACATAACACTGCCCTCAGGCAAAGCCACGAGAGGGCTAACCCGAACAGGTCACGACACTCCTGAAACACGAGAGTCACGCGAAAGTCACGTGTCACATGTCTGAAGTACTCCCCTCACTAGAAGAACAGACAGCTACATCCACTGATGTCTTATGCTGCACCTACAAGTATCTCATCTACGCTATCGCCCAACAGGCACGATAGAGAGTAAGACACTGCCAGAATCAGAACAGAACTATAGTCGCGAGTGACTAGAGAGGGTAACACCCATCGACGTCAGTCTAAAGCCCCTGACCACGTGTGCACACACTGGATCATCGTCCTGAGCCAGGCCTTTAGCTAGTCTTCTCCCCCAGCGGACGCTACTGCAAAGCGAGAGAGCCCATAAAGACTAACTTAGAAACCGTAAACTGGTAAGTGCCCCGCTACAAGAGTTGAAACAGCGTAACGTGTCGTAAGACTACGACTAGTGGAGGATCACGAGACACAGACTCTAAAACGTAAGTGCCGAAGTACAGACAGTCTAATCATGCACTGTCACCCGTACTACCAAGCACCAATGACAGCACCAGAAACTACCGACAGACTCAGGACAAGGAAACTAGGCCTGCTAGCACAACGATCCTCGAGTCACCGGACTCTAGGCCAAGATCGTTACTCACAGTAGAACAACCGCCAATCGGTCTAATGCTAAGCTAGGGAAAATGACTCATCGCAGGAAACAACTCACGAAGACCTGAGGGAACTCTGAGAACCGTCAATACACCTGGATATGCAGAACAAGGTAAGACGACATCGCACTACATCCAGAACCATGTCTCGAACTGGATAGAACCGCTGAGACACACACAAGGTTACCTGTCAACCACTGGGTCACACCGGGTTGACTAGAACCAGGCAAAGACATTAAAAGCAGTGCAAAAGACTACTCACAACAAGAACACTCTTGACCACCTCATATCATGGTCATAGACCTCATAGGACATCAAGAGACATCCACGGGACAACGGGCAAACCATAAGGTCACGCCAAGATGCACAGAAACCAGTACCTCGGGAAGCGATGCTCAGACACCATCCTAGAACACAAACCTAAGACAGACCGACACGGAACAAACCAATACGGACAGGCAGCAGTAGAAGCCCAACTTGCAGAGTCTCCCTCAGGGTCATTCGGTGACTTCAGGAGGTGTACCATACATCGACGGAAAGCTCTCCCAGTTTGCTTCGACGTTGAGGTGATCCTACCTTCATCCGAGTTCGGGGCTGTCCTGGAGGTCCGTTCTCGTCAGATCGCGCGTCTGGCATCCGAGGGAAGACCAGAGCCCTGATGCAGAAGCTGCTCCATCCACACCCCAACTCCACTTGGTGCGCCATTTGGCTGGGACGTTCCTCTACCAGTTGTCTGTCCAACACAATTGGCGGAGCCTCATTTGGAGTCTGGAGCTATCCGTTCCAATTTTTCTACCCCGGGTGCGCAGGTGAGTCCATTCAGGAGCAAAGCAGACACCCCTCCATTCTACGTCCTCTATCTCTCTGTCCTGACCTCCCCTGGTATCCTTCCTGGTTGGAGATCGAAGAGGATTCATCCACGGACGCATCTGTTTTGGTCTCGTACCATTCCAACAACGGGAGTGATCGTGACGGCACCGCCTTCCTAAGAATTGTTCTCCTCAGACTACATAGAACCAGTCTGGCCTGCTACCTGAGGCGGCTTACAGAGGCCCCAGCGACCACACCATGGCTCTCCTTGGTGCGCCACTTATCCAGAGTGGAGCCCCACCAGTCATCTATCCAATGCAATAAGTGGGGTGTCGATTGGAGCTCGGAGCAGCCCGTTCTGATTTTTCTACCCCAAGATAGCAGATCAGGTCTGTCAGGATCCGTCCAGACCCCCACCCACTCTTCTGGACATATCTCCCTGCCCTGGCCTCCTCTGGTATCCTCCCTGGCTGGAGATCGAAGGGGACTCAGCCATGGATACAACTATTTTTGTCCCGCACCAATTCGACTTCGGGAGTGCTCGTGACGGCATCGACTTCCTACTACTACGACTTTTGAGTAGTCCCAGTCTAAGCAGAGCAGCACAGTTCCATAGCCAGCCACGATAGCGGGCTGTTCCCAAAAAATTCTGGAGCCTTCCTGGACCAGTCAGCAGAGTATTAGTGTTGGTTTTGGCACCATCCGAGTTCGTTACTGTCCATGGTGGCATCAACATCGACTGCTGGTCAGTCCATTCCAGAAGCTAGCAGAACCGGTCGAGTGGCTTTTCGATAGCCTAGTGCTCTTCTCCCTCACCCCGCCTGGCTGGCTTAGTGCCCCTCCCTGTGTGGAGGTAGTATTTTGATGTATTATTAAGTCCCCCTCCCCTAGTCCAACCCCTCTGTGAGGGCGCGCGTGGGAGGTATCGACGGGACGGGCTCGACGCGATGATCACACTGGTACCATTCATCCCCCGGGTCATGGAGTGTGGAGACACGTGCGAGCGGAAGGACGGCGTGGCCCTTGTTGTCTGATCTGCACCGATTTGCGGTCTTCGCCATGCAAGAGGTAGGGGAACATACTCCTCATCTCGCCAGAAATTCGTTGACGTCACATGCATCGCCATCTGTCGCCATCTTTATCATTTTTCGTGTAAATCTTATTTTGGATAATTTTGGGCTAATTTCTCGATTTACGTTTCTCTCTCGATTTCTGGTCCAGACGATCGCTGATCGAAGCAAGGGAGGTATCATTGGATTGGTCGCGTCATGAGGATCACATCGACGCCCATCTTTTCTCGATCTGTGGAGCATGGAGTCGAGTCGAGCCGGGAGGTGCCGTGTCGCCCTCTTGTCGGATCGGCATCCAATCGTTAGTTTCATCGTAATCAAGGTAGGGGGATGGATTCCTTGCCTCATTAGGACACCGTCGGTACCACTTGTGCCATGGTCCAACAACCTTTGTCTCATTTTTTGTGCATGTTCCTGCTTAGTTCATTTTTAGTCTTTAATTCTTGAAATCATCTCCATGGACATTGTCATGCCCCGAGCGCGGAAGATTACCCAGAGTACGTGACGAGTCTATATCGATCATGTCAATCAGAGCATAGTGCATTCGGCACAAAGACAGAGCGTGCAAATGTAGCAATAAACTCAATCCTTTTTTTATTCAAAATCATCCTCAATTACATTCTTCAACTAGTTTGACTCAAATAAGAAGAAAATTACAAGATTGACTCAAGAACTATAAAGATAGACAAGATGATGGAGCTCTAGACACTTGGATGGCTCTATGACTTCACTCTTGCTCTTCCCCATCAGTGTTTGTTACTTCCTCATCGGACTTACCTGAAAAAGAGGGGAAAAACTATATGAGTGACAGCTCAGTAGGTACTAGATCTCAAATACTAGCATTGCTTTATGTAGATTACCAATTATCATGGAATGCAATAAGCTATGCATGTTCGCATGAAAACGACTCTATAGAGAGAATGTATGATCTTGAAATCAAGACTTGATATCAATAGACATTTGATAAACAAGTATATCAAGCATGTATTCATAATAATGTTATCAAAGTATTCAAGTAATATATATCAAGTCGTGAATTGGCTATCAATTTCAAGCAAGTAACATGTATATACCCTTTTGTGGGTCACGCGAGTCATGTCATGTCAAGTCGTCCGCCCAAACCCTCCCTCTTCCACTCAGTGAACAAAAAAAATATTTTTTTCAGAGCTATACCCAGACCAAGTTTAGCCCTCAACTTGGTCCGTCTAAACCCTTCCATGGCCCTTCATCTTCCCCTATAAAATCCCTTAGAAACTCAAGGGGAGGGGCATCGAACCAAGCTATGAAAGCAAGACATGCTAGCACTGACAAGCAAGGACGGACACAAGGAGCTTAGTGTGCGTGGTTGGCTTGTGAAATAGCTTACACACATTGAGGGTATGTCACTCGTACTCCCCTCATACGGCGTTTATCCATGACACACAAGTCTGTCCCCGTAACACGTAAGCCATTATGATAACAGCAAATATGCCCGCACCCCGGGTCTGCCCGCGTATGACGACCTACAACGGCTACGTATATGCCATGACATCGCACCTACCTCCATCACGGAATCATGTGCCCATCGCTCGCCTCAAGCCGATCACTGATGACTCTGACCTCTGATTCGAGTGACCCGAACCCTGGCCCGGAGATGCCATCCCCGGGACTGGCCTCGATTTCCCAGTATGGAGATGCTCGTCCCTTTGGGATCTGTACCCAATTGCTCGTCCTAAGTCGCGTCCGGCCCCCACCCAATCATCAGCCAGTATCTCCTCCGATCACCAATCTAGTCCTCCCTCGGTGAATTGGGCACTTCCCTCTCCTCGAGGAGAGTCTCCGTAAAAACACATAGATACTTGCCTTATCATGCACTGACCCAAGGACCGACCCACGCATCGAAATTGTCCCGCTACTTGCACCAGTTGTAATTTGGCCTTGCCGGCCCACCTATAAAGCCCATGTGGCTCTCATAAAATATGTTATTACCTGAAAGCATGCCTTCGCACCCGTATTAGGGTCCCGACCCTTCTCCGCACCACCTAGTGTGGTCCAGTGCCCTCGGCTCCAAAAAATTACACTTCCCAGTCAAACGCACGCCTATAGAAACGAAATGCCCTCGTGATGCGGGACGAATGCGGACTTGACCGATTTGCATGCAAACCTAGGACTCTAGCTCGCGACTCATCCCTAGCGAGGGAAGTGTGCGGATCTGAGCGGTTGAGAAACTGACAATGAATCAAGGGTATCGGCTCTCTCACGTGCCTAGATCGGGTCACGAGATGGTTACGCTCACTCACTCTCAGTGGTAATAAAATTGATGGGCTAGATAACCTAACACACTCATGTAGCGGCATACAAAAATATACGAGAAAAGCAAATGCCAAGAGTTAGAGACGCAATACAAAGGATACGACAAATGACTCACATGCAAAGGACTCAACTAATGCAAATGACAAGGACACTTACAGACTCACATGCCAAGGACTCAACTAATGCAAATGACAAGGACACTTACAGATGCCAAAAGCAAGCAGTCATACAAACATACATCATGCATAATATATATAACCCTATACGAACTACCTCTCCCCATTTGACATCATCAAAAGAGGGGATGGGATACAAGAGAAGTGGACCAAGTGGACTGTAAGACTGAAAAGGTAGCCACTAAGGAGGTGGAGTAGAATCATCATCAGCATCGTCATCATCCTCGGAGGCATTATCATCATCAATAGGAGGTGGAGGTGGAGGCGGATGAAGATGGCATTCAAAGGAGTGCAGAAGAAGGTCCTAATGTTCCAGTTGACGATCAATATGGAGAAGCATTCAATTGGTGGTTCAGAAGGCCTGGTGGGTATCCTCGTAGCTGGAGGTGAGAGAGGCCATATGGGTAGAAAGGGTGTCCAAGGCGTGGGAAAAGGTATCCATCCGACCAGGCATGGTGTCCATGAAAGTATCAAGCCCGTGAAAAGATGTGTCAATTCGATTCCCAAGGTTGGAGACTTGCTCCCCAAAGACATCCACACGAGTTTCCAGTCCAGAAAAACGCCTATCAACGGTCACATAATCTACCCAAGGTGACTGTCCAACACCGTGAGTAGAGAACTCCCCGTAATGGAACTGTGGTGAAGGTGGCATGTCCTGATCTGCATGTGGAGGAGAAGGTGGCTGCTCCTCGAGCTGAACTGGAGGTGGGGCTTGCCATTGATCTTCCTGCTATCCTTCCTCTTCTTCGTCATCAGTTTCATATTCTTCTCCATAAAATCTCACCTCTCTATGGAGCTCTCCATCAGGACCCCAATAATAGCCGAAGTCTGTGAACATTTTGTGTTTGTTGTAAACATCATCTTGTCGCACTGGAATGAACACTTCATCGGCCAAGCTAATCCCGGCATAAATGAAAACTCCAGTTAATTGCGATGCATATGGCAATAATCTCCTTCTTTGAGTACGACATTGTTGCACCCGAAAATTGTTTCAAAATAATTGAATGAATTGTTACTATGCAACGTCCGACGAGAAGTACGACGTATCGTCGACACCGTCAGACTACGGAGTATCTCCTTAATTCAGGGTCTATCGACCCTACAATATTATGGTCAACGTCGCAGCAAGAAGATCAAGGAGGAAGATGTACGCGTATACCGGTCAGAGTAGCCGAGCAGTGGCTATTCCTCACACTTGTTTAAATCGGCTAAGATTTTCTTAAAATTTTGTAATCACCCAATTCACCCCTCTCTTGGGTGTCATTGATTGTGGGACTTCATAGAGTTGCCGTAAGAATCAGAATCAGACGCGGAGTTTGAGTGAGGATCGGCTCGAGATGGAGTAATGACCAGTGAGGGTCAACGGATGGCCTATTGAAAGTTAGAATGTGCTCATCAAATCTGATGAAGTACCAGGAAAGAAGGAAGAAGCTGAACAAGTGAAGGTTTCCCATTGTTGAATAGTTGGCTACCGACGAATGGTCTTTCACAGACAAAAGATGTTGGTTGTAGTGAGTCGAGAATGGTGAGAGTCGTGTTCAAGAGAGGCCTTGGGTGGCCGATTATAAGGTGGGCCTTTTTCCAAATTGGATCTGTGATTTGCTAAAGGTTGTGCTCGGACTAGAGTTGGTTCAGTGCAATTCTTAGCGTTCGACTTGCCAAGTATGAGTTGGTCCTTGGCGTGGAGCCGACAAAATTGTAGTAGTTAGTTGGAATGGTTGTGTCAACTGGTCAAGGCTCAGTGATGGTTGTCCCCAGCCCAGGGCTTGACATCAGTCACCTGGTAGCGAAGCTGATGTTTGATTCCTCCACCAAGCATGGGATTTGGTCGGTGGCTGTTTCTCGTAACGAGGATTGCCTCTCCTCAGTGAACGAGATCGTGGCACCAGTGCCATGGTTGGATTCCCATTGTCGCTGAGGTGATGCCAGACTTATATCCTTTTATGTGCAATGCTCGCTCTGAGAATTGGTGTATAAGGTGTTGTGGAGTGATGGCGTTTTGTCTATGATCATAGTTTGGTCGTATCCTTTAGGAACGGTGTTCTCGTGAGAATCGAGTTTTGGCTGGAGCTCTGGGAGCATTGCCAACTGGGTGAATTGTTCTTCCCCTTGTAGATTATGGTTGCCTCAAATTTCGAGGATGAAATTTCTGTAAGGAGGGGGGGACTGTAACGCCCGCCAAATTTTTTTTTCTTTTAGATCTGAATCTGTGGGTTTTGGTGTGCCTTTGTGAGTCCCAGAAGGTGTTTTGTGCTTTACTCATATTTTTTCCTGTCGAGAGTTCGGAACCTTGTGTAGGGTGAACCGATGTGTTGTTGGGCTCCAAGACATTACAGGCGTGTTGTGCGTTTTACGAGGATCATGGGGAGTATTTTTTTCTTATTTTTATATTTTCTAAATTTCTAAACCCTAGAAATTCCTTTATAAATAACCCCCATAACCCCTTTCTCTCTCCCCATCTATCATTTTCTCTCCCTCTCCCTCTCTCTTCTCAGGTTCTCTCCTCTCCCTCTCTCTTCTTTGAGCGGTAGAGGGAGATGGACTAAGGCAAGGTGGCAACGTTCGTGGGGTGAGGAGCGGCACAGACGAGACAAGGATCGAAGTGGTGGAGGCACGACGAGGTTTCATTTGTGAACGCGTGAACCCGATGGCGATTCGTGGGGCATTTCACATGGAAATAGCATCCATGGCGTGGGAAATCTTTGGTGGAGGTAGGGGATGGTTCCCTAACCCGTGTACTTCATTTCCCATGGATTTGTTAGGCCGAGGTGAGCCGAGCGTGGGTTTTCTTCATGTCGGGGTGATTTTGCATGTATTTAAGGTGAGTGATGTTTTCACCAGATCGAGTGGTGCTTCGCTATTTTATTTTGTGCTTTTTGGGGTTTAGGACCCAGGGAATGGTCCCCGTTATTTTTCCCCTCGATTGGGATAGAGTGGGTGTAGAAATCGGACACCTAGGTGGGGTTTGGAGCATTCTCTACTATTTTCGATGGACTGAAAAGGTAGTTCAGTTGACTGAACTGCGTTTGCCATGGGACAGAACCCTGGCCAGTTCGGTCGATCGACCGACCCAGTTCGGTCGACCGACCGACCTAATTCGATCGACTGATCTGGGACAGGCTTACCAGGGGCATTGGCCGGTTGACCACCCGCATGGGGCTGGTTGACCGCACCTGTTGGTCGGCCGACCCTAGGGGATTGGTCGACCGAAACCCCCTGTCTTGGCCCGTTTGGCCCCCAGTCGACCCGGTTGAGATCCAATGGTCGACCTTTGGCACCATGGTTATCTCGGACACCCCGTAGGGACAATGACCATATTTTTGGGTATCCAGAGGTACCGTTTTACTTCGATTAGCATGCCGATAGGTTTTATGGGTCTGGGTGACCCTCTTGTGTTCCGGGCTTTCGTATTATGCTTAATCAAGTCACCGTGTATCGGCATGAGTGCGGAGGGCCATTCCTGCACACCGATAGCTTTCTCAGAAAGTGGTTTTCATGTGGGCCATGCGTATGCCTGAGACTGCGAGTCTCATGACCTAGCCTGGGGCTGGAGGGTTTCTTAGTCTCCCTTTTGAAAGGGATTAGGGTTGGTAGTCGTGAGACACCCTAATAATTATTGTACCATGGTTTCTGAGTAGGGATAGGCCATATTGATGGTATGGAGCTATCCCTATATGACGACCTTGATCAGAGTCTTGTGACTCAAAGACCATTGGATTTAATAGGTCTAGTGGACTGCCCAAAGTCTAGTGGCATCGTACCACCTGTGTTCAGAGATAGATGTGATGGGCTAGTGCATAGCCTATCAATATTTTGATGATTTCTGTCGAGAGTCATCTGCTTAGTGGCCCCCACTATTAGCAGCTGACTAGGCATGTGTGTGCCGACCCACCTAGGAGTAGGTGGAGAGCTACAGCCAGGAGAGACAATTTTTAGGCTGGTTTACCATAGGGCCTCCCACTGTAGTGGCTTGAGTTCGGGCTAGGAGGAAAACCATCTAGAGGGCCTGACGTAGTGCAGTTAGTCAATGTGCGTAAACATGGCTGAAGACTACGGACTCATGCTAAAGAGCAAGACCCACACTAGACCCTTGTTTCGTGGTTATTGGTATGGTGTCTCAGTTTTGCTTGGGACAATGGAGACACCTAAGGTGCGGAATAAGCCGTCAGTGGATGCATCCGGCCTTTCTTCTAGTGGACAGTAATCCCGTCACATGACACGTGACTCTCATGACTGGAGGCATGGTTTCTCATCTGCGAGATGAGGTTTATGGGCATTTCCCACCCATTTTCAGATATAAAGGTCTAGAGACTCCGGTAAGAGTTACCATGGGTTTTCCCTAGATGGTGTAAGGATCACGACAATGAGGTCGTGGTTGTGTTCCCAAACCACGTGGTCTTGGGCTGGGCCTTAATTAGTGAGGATGGGCTTCCATAATAGAGGTGTCATGATGCTTCTCCTAGTAGCGAAGCTAGAGGTTTTATGTTATTTGGTGGTCCCCCGACTGTGAGATCGGGGTGTGTTTGTTGGTGCCGTAAGAGTAGTCTATAGAGCCGAGGTCATGTCAGCTATCGTGTTTTCTGTGACAGCTGACCTTTCCTCCATTGTAGTTGCCGTGGCTACTCTCGCAGCTTTTGTTGCTCTTGTTAGTGTTGCTTTTCTTTACCATCATCGTTTACGATTGGGGTTCCACGGGACCCCTACTGAGCTAGTGAGACGAGGGGCAATCTCCTCGGTCTCTCTGATCACGGCGGCCTCAGGTTCAGCCAGCTCAGCCTAGGCGGTAGCGAGATAGTCCCTCAACTTTTCCACCCTGCCCGTGAGGGCACCCACGCGATGTTGGTTTTCATCCAGGGCCTTTCTGTGCGGCTCTTTATTGCTTCACCGCACGTCCAGCGCACACAGGTATTCATCCTACTAGGCACTGATGGCGGCGAGTTCATTGGGAGCCCGGGCCTCGAGGAACTCACGACGGTTGACGTACTTTAACAGCAACAAGAACCGCCGCGACCATTCCTCCAGAGGGCAACCCAGTATTTGCAACGCCCCGGTCAACTGCGCCACTATGGCGTGCACCCCCCGGTATGTGAGGGAAGGGTTGGCGAAGATCATCGACTGCATGACCAGTAGCATTTGTCAGACCGGCGCATCCTAGGTGACGTGACCGATGGAGGGCACGGTCGGAGGGTCAAACTCGACTAAGTCATCCATTGCTGCCCACAGATCCGCGTCCACCATGCCCAAGGAGGACGGAAGACCAATGGCTAGGTCGCTTGGGCGCCCGACCCTGATAAACGACTCCCAGCTGGTCATCGCCAAAGGAGCTGGTAGAGCTGCAATTGAACCACCCGACTCCGCCATCACAAGAGACTGCTCCACCCCGCTCTCGGTCGTAGGAAGGGTAGGAAGCGGAGCTGAATCAGACGTCGCTATTGAAGGACCTGCCGCCTCTTCTGCCTGTGCTCCCTCTTCCCCGGAAGTCGCAAGGCTGGCGAGCGTCTTTCCCAGAAGCTGGCCCTCCTCGAGTGTCATAAGTGGTCGGGGAGGTGGAAGAGGAACCATGAGTTTCAGGCCGCTCCCCAACTACAGGAACAACACCAAGCGCTCCACCTCCGACGTCGAGAGCAGTTGTGGCTCGTCAACCTCCGCTGGGCCTGCTGCCTCCCTCCGCTTTGCGACAGCCCTGCGAGCTTTAGTAGTGTGCACCTCGGGGAGCCTTCCTGCCTCCTGAAACACAGACAGTGGGGTTAGCCTTCCATCGATCAAGGTACGCTACCCCGAATCTGGAGAAAATGGGAATAGGGGTCCCGGAGGTCCCGCATTTACCTCAGTCATCGGGACTATGCTGCCCTCCGGTGCTATCTCTCCTTCCTTCAGGGTCGCACCGGTCGGCGTTGCAGTCCCCACGGCTGCTTCTTGCTGCAAGACCTCGAATAGGGCTGCCAGCTTCCCCAAACCGTCATCACCGCCCCCAGATTGCTCTGCTGGTGCCCAAAAAACTCTCTCTCTCTCTCTCTCTCTCTCTCTCTCTCTCTCTCTCTCTCTCTCTCGTAGGCCACTAGCGGGATTTCATTGAGTTTCCCCCTCTGTGGGGATCCTTGAATGCGGAACCGAAGTTTTCTGAATAGTCATACGTAGAGAAGTTGGGTTGGAGTCTCCACATTCTCGCTCGAACTTGAAAAATGTTCACAAAGTGGAAGTAGTCAGTGGCCACGGCGATGGGTGACATTTTAGTGTTGGATGTCCTCGGCAGCTCGTCGGCCTCGAAAGAGGGCTTCCCGAACAGAGCTTGCGCGGTCCAGGCTCCTCCAGCACCGCTGCGAAGTCCAAGTAATAGTCCCTCATCTGGGGATGGTGAATCCTCCTTCATGGGGATCTGCACGTCCAGCCACAGGATAGAGGGGGTAGCAGTGGCAAACGGCGCATCCTCCACCACCGAGGGCATCGGCAGCAGTTCGGGGAACACCAACTGACTGCCGATGAAGTAGCCATCCCATGGAGCCCTCGCCTCGTCCCAAGAGAAGTGCGGGCCATCGAAGGATATGCAGCCAGCATCCAAGGAGAACCTCAGGTCCATGCCGTAGGAGTGCCGGCCGTGCACCTCCTCTGCAAGCTCGGACTGCGTGTCCTAGAAGAAGCACCAAGATCGGGAAGACAGCTTCTCCGCGCAGATCACTGCTGCGGAGGCCTTGCCCCCACAGCCACAGGCGGCACCAGTGGCGGCCTCCTGCTTTCTTCAGCTTCTGCTCCATCTCGAGGCTGTGGAGAACCCCAATGGAGAGTTTGAGCTGTGTTACCAGTTCCAAGGACCAGATGATGAAGCTGCCATCCCAGACCACGTGTTCAGGTTCAAGGGAGCCAGCATGATGTTGCAGGGGAGCAACACCTTCATGCCCATCGAGGACCATCGCCAGAGTAAGCTTCTCTCCTCCTCCAAGCTCTCCTCCAGCCTCCTTCACAAGCTAGCCGCCTCCTCCTCTGATCCCAGCTGATATGCCCTTCGGGTAAAGGCATCGGCGACGACTCTAATGGCGGCAACATCCTGCGGCCTTGGGGCCTCCTCTTGTCCATCCGCCATCTCCCTCATCCCCTCCCAGGTCGATCGCGGCTTCACCTGTTGATGCAGAGGCATTCCGGTGGTCATCCCCTCTCCGCCCCACATCCACGCCTGCCACCTCTCTCTCTCTCTCTCTAGGTGGGAGTTACTCAAGGGGTTTTTGGTCTTTTTATCACTTCAGTTTAATCTTAACTACAGTTGTAGAACTCAATACCCAGATCTGACGTTTGAGTCACAGTAAATGCCAATTCTCAGGAAAATCTATTTCTATCCTGAGTTTTCTGAGTCTGTCAGCAAGCAAATTGTAAATTCGACCAAGGCCAAATCTAGGATAGTCAAAATTCCTTCTCTAGCCATAGATCGAAGTACTTCAAGTCAGCTTTCCAACGGTACATCTTTGGCGTCCATCCGATGTCGGGAGTGACCATAGTAGCTGATCTCGCAGGGTCATGCGTTGCGACAACAGAGCCTCAGATCCGTGGGCAGCAACTTCAACACATGGAGACCGGAGCCGACTCGCCTTCCACAAGATGAACCAGCGTGCCGCCGTCCCAGGGAGCACCTCTCCAGGAGCCACCATCATAGTGGTACCACTCTAGGTCCACTCGGACCCGTCGACCAGCACGTGGGCCCCACGTTCGTGAGTACGCGTGCCACCAAAGCTACATCAAAAAGCTACCCGTCAACCCAAGATCGGTCCTCCTAGGCCCACTTGTGTAGCTCTTTACCTCCCTGCGTGGAGTGGGCATCAAAATTCACTGCTATAATTTAAATATTTACTGTATCAGGAGTTACTGACCTGGCCGGGATCATCTTCCCCATGCACGCCCAGTGCGTGGAGGTAAATCCTCTCCCTCTCCCTTTCGTAGTAGCTTTACTCGTATCTATTTGTATATGCCACTGTGAGTGTTAGGATTCTTAGCCCGTATATTTTTATCATCGCTGCGAGAGTGAGTGAGTGACTCGTTCCGTGACTCGATCCGAGCACAGAAGAGCTGACTATCCGACTCATTGCCGATTTCTCAACCGCATACGGTCCCACACATCCCTCGCTAGGGACGCCCGCGAGCTAGAGTCCTAGGGCGCGTGTCCGTCCCGCATCAAATTGGTATCAGAGCTAGTTGAGTCTAGGGTCGTCATTGCATAAAAAAAGGAGAAAAAAGTGTCTTAAATCTAGGTTGTGTCTAGGTTGGTAGAATGTCTAGGGTCGTGTCTAGTGTCTTGTCATCAAGTGTCGGCATGGCCATTACATAGTTTCTCGAGTCCCATGGATCATCAAAGGCCCACATCCTATGAAAGGTGGCGATCCACCCAACGATGGGAAAACCAACCCGACTACCCCCGTAGGCCCGTAGCCTGGGACTTCTATGGCTTCGAAAACCTGTGTGATTTCCTAGAGTGGGAAGCTGTTATGGATGACTACTTTGAGGTGTACATTATGTCCGGTCCCATGCAAGTTGACTTTGCCAATTTTGTAATCTAATCGAGGTGCGACTCTTAATATGCTCGACACATGTATGCATAGACTCTTGTCAAACTGGACAAGAAAGAAAAAGACGGATGCACACATAACCCTAAAGAAACCTACGGTTAGTCCGACCCATACATATGTAATGGTGGACCAGGACAACCGAATGTGTGCCATGCATACACAAGACGCATCCTAATGTTGGTAGATTCACGGACTCCTAGACATCCCAAAGTGCACTATGCACGCAAGGACTTCCTATTGGACTGGAGATGTTTGGGAGGTTTGGGTGGGCGAGGGGAGGTGAATGCACCTTTTTCATTGCCCTTATAAACGGGCGCCTTGCCATGTGTTGGATGAATGGCCCGTGTGGGAGGGGTGTGATAGGGGGCTTCCCTGCCAAGGTGGAATAGGTAAGGTGGGTCATAAAGCTCACTAGGGAAGGGGTCGAAAGGGTCAAAGAATGTATGACCCCTTGTGGCAGGTTCCTCCATTACATAGTCCCATGTTTGAAATTCATGAAGATGTGAATGGTCACCTTCATCCATCGTGGTAGACAGGACAGTGTATAGAAGATACGGTTCCTCCCTTGGGGTAAGGGGAATGTAGTTAGGCTTGGCCGGCATAGGGAGGAACAAAAGAACCTCCGTGGTGACATGACCCACGGTGTACATGGTGGTAATAGACCCCAACGCGGGATGCGTAAAGCTACGACTCGTGGGTCAATCGAAGCCTGGCACCAGCATGTGCGTCAACTTCAACTGCCAGTCTAATCCCTTAAGCAAGTCATCCAATGCATCGACATGGTGACAAGATCAGAAGGTGGTATGGAATGAATTGACGGGCACTAAATGTAGTGGAGGGTCCATGGATGGATAGCATGATTCTCTATGGACCAAACCTATCTTGAGCCAACTAAGTAGTGGCTCAACGATGAAAAGCATCTCCGTTAGTAATACAGGAGGCTCTGGATGAGGTGGCTCTGAAGAAAGATCAGAAGTAGGTGGCAAAGGAGCTCTAGGGGAAGGGTTCCCCAACTGGGGTGGGAAAGGCCATGGGGTAGGCTGTCCGACCGACTCGGGACTCGACTGATAGGTAGATGCTTGCCGAAGGACAGCATCAAACCTTGACTCAAAAGGCTCAACCTCTAGAGCAACCAGATAAGAATGTGCTAGAGTGGTCACGTCGCGGCAAAGCAATTCAAACTGGAAGTGAAGCCACAAACCTCTCCGGAATTGAAATGCGGTTGTGGTGCTCTTCTCTCCAATTGTTACTTTCCATTCCCGACCGCTTCGGCAGATAACCTGGACAAAGTCTGTGGCTACCTTCGAGCGTACCTATAGTCCGGCCTGTCTCTGGATGAACAAAATGCATCAATTTCTGGATTTGGCTCAAGGTGAGATGACTGTGCTGTAGTATTGGAATCAGTTCATTGAGTTGGGTCAATATGCACCCCATGTTATCACTGATGAAGCCTTAAAGACTGAGCAATTTCTACGTGGGCTGAAGGCTGAGTTGCGAGTGTCATTGCTTGCCACTCGTGTAAGAGATATGGATGATGCGTATCAGGCAACAGTTGCAATAGAGCTTGATTTGGCAAGATCTTGAGGCCTTGCTTTGGTTGACTTTGTTTAGCCGACTACTTATCAGCCGTCTGTGATAGGACTCCCGTCTGCTATGCCTACTGCAAGTGGCACTTCAAAATCTGAGTTCAGGCGGATGTTTAGAAGGTCTAAGAAGCGACATGACCGATAAGCATCTTCTGGTACTGTGCAACAGCAATTGGCACCTTCCTCTTTTCATTCAGCATCCTCTGATTCCATTCAGCAGTTAGGTCCTTCTTTTCAGTAGCGCCGAGATTTTTCAGTAAGTCAACCGAGAACGTGTCTGAGGTGTGGTGGTAGTCATCCAGGCGTGTCGTGTTCTTTGCCAGTAGTCTGTTTTCACTGTGATCAGTCAGGTCACATTGTTCGAGACTGTATGTTGAGGTCTGTACCGGTGCAGTTCTCACAGTTTACCCAGCTGTAGCCGTCTTAGTTTCATCTTCCTCCACCACCTCAACCTCAGCCGTCTTATCCGCAAGTTTCAGTTTCTTCCTAGCAGTCTTCTGCAGCGACTAGTCAGAAGCCGAGAGGCAAGGTTACCCATATCACTCGTGCAGAAGCCGTGGCATCCAACCTCGTAGAAGGTACGATTTTGATTTTTGGTCGTACAGCTCGTGTTCTATTCAATTCAGGTGCTACTCACTCTTTTATTTTCGAGGATTTTCTTGCTCGTATTGAGGAGCCGGTAACTGAGTTATCCTGTGAGTTGCTCGCTGAGTTACCATCTGGAGATTTCATGTCTACTCCATTATGTTTGGAAGAATCCCTTATTATCATCAGTGATCGGCAGTTGCCAGCGAGGCTGTATACACTGTAATTAGCCGATTATGATGCTATTCTAGGCATGGACTGGTTAGAGCAGTATGGTGCCGTGGTTGATTACAGATCCAAGAGAGTCTATTTTCAGCCACGCGGGAAACCAGTTTTCTATTTAGAAGCCTGCCGCTGCTCTCGGCCCTCCTTCTTCTTCTTCCGGAAACCCTTCCCGAAGAACCTCTTGATCTTGGCGCCGAAGGATGCCGAACCTGCCGCTGAAGATGCCGGAGTCGAAGCTCCCGAACTACCAGAAGGAGGCTAAAACGCGCTCTACTGCTAGGTAGTCGTCTGGTGGCTACGGCCTGATAAGGACTACCCCTGGCTAATCGGTCCTCGTGTCCTCTGCATATCCAGCTCTAAAGACGCCGTGATACGAGAAGTCATCTCCAAATTAGAGGCAGTGTTCATGATCAAATGGTGCCTCAACTCCTACCTCAAGCCCTGGACGAACTACTCGGTCTTCACCCTCTCATGCTCCATGATGTGAGGAGCATAGCGACCTAGCGCAACAAATCAGGCGTTGTACTGCAACACGGACATGTCACCCTATACCAGCTCCAGAAACTGACGCATCCTCTGCGTAGCAACATACTCTGGGCAGTAAGCATGCTTGAAAGCACTGATAAAGTCGCTCCACAAGATCTGCTCAAGGGGGCGAGACTGAAAAGATGTCTTCCACTCGGAAGCCCACCACTCTAGAGCAGTGTCCTGCAACTGGTTGCAAGCTAACATCACCCTGTCCTCTGCAGTACACCTCATGCAACTGAACACCCGCTCCATCTCGTCGAGCCATCTCTGAGCCAAATCAGGGTCGGGCTGGCCGTCATAGTAAGGTGGATGGAACTGCATGAAATCTCTCACTGCATGACTTGGCCCACCCCAAGTCGACGAGCCCTTACTAGCCTCTCCGCAGAACTGTTACGACATAAGCTGCTACATGCCACGAAAGAAATCCTCTACCCCCAGAACCCTCGTAGTATCTGCTTCCTCGGTGGTCGCTGGTGGCACTCTGCTCTGCTCCTTCTACTCCTACTGGATCTCCTAAACCTCTGCCGACTGACCCTGCTGAGAGCGAGTCATCCGCCTCGGCGCCATGCTTGCTCCTGAAGCAAAAGATAGAAAACACGAAAAATGGCAGGGTCGGCAAAAACACACGGTGCCTGATGCCAGTGTCAACTGTACATCATTGCTGTGGACTAGTGGACCACTACAGTTACTTATGATTCTCGTATAATCTCACAACCGCACTCTGATACCAGCTATAACTGTAACGACCCAGAGCGTAAGGTACCGATAACCTGATACAAGTATCAGACTACCGCTACCAAGAACTGGGGACGCCACCCAAGAGGCTGATGAGGCCCCTGAAGGGTTAGTGGGGGTTGACATAATTTCATTTTCTTTTTATTTCTTTAACCTCTCTCCTCTCTTCCCTCACGTGCTCATTTCTCTCCCCCCGTTCTCTCTCCTCGTTTCTCCTCTCCCCTGGGCGTGCGACCGTGGTGGAGCTGGGTGAGGTGGCGACGACTTGGTGTTGACCTGGAGCGTGATGGCGTGAAGATCGGAGCGTGGCGGTGGCGCGATCCCATTCGTGGATTCAAAGTCGTCGTGGATTGGTCGTTTCGGTGCGCGAGAACTTCGGTGGAGGTAGGAGGACAGATGCCCTACTCTTTCCCTACTCTTTTCCTGCATTTCCTTGCGATTTGGAGCCGAACGGTGCATATATGAGCGGGTTTTGCTTCGTTTAGGGCGATGCATGCTTCGGGGGGTGTGAGCCGAGTTCGCCATTCTAGACAACAGTTTTCAGTCTAGTTGGTTTCATTCGAACCCTTGGCATGTCTGGATGCCATTCCCGCTGATTTCGTTGCAATTGGCCGAGATTTGGGGTCGGTAGGAGTCCGGTTTCCCTCGAGAGTCGTTTTGGGTTGATTTGTGAAAAATCGCCCATATCGTGTCGTTTTGTACGTGGTTTGATCCCTTCCGGCTTGTGGAAGGTGTGTAGTGTGATTTCTAATGTATCCCCGTCGTTCTGGAGACGCGGTGCGGAGAGGCATTTTTCCACGGATTTTTCTAGTTCCCGGGTTCGGTGAATTAACGCGGAGCTCCCAGGGGGTGCGTCTATTAACGCGCAATATCATGCCACCGCGTTCATCTAAGAAGATGAACAGTGAGGCGGTAAAAGATGCGGTCCAAGTGTTGGACGCGATCCTAGAGAACGCGCTCGAGGTCTCCACCGTGATCTTGAAGAACGCGCTCGAGGTCTCCACGACGTTCCTTGATTAACGCGCTGTAGGCTATGGCCGCGTCTATTAACGTGACCTAGGCCTGTGCCGTGTCAATGCGTTGACGTGCACTAACGGTTGGACGCGTTCTGCTGGCATCACGACACATTCTTTGGACGCGTTCATCATCGCGACGCAGCTGTGCATCGCGTTCATGTCTTGGGTTTTCGAGGTTTTATGTGAGTTGTCTCGGGCTCCGATGAACCCAATATTCAATGCCTTGTTGGCGTTTGACTCGACGGATGCCTCGGGTGTTCCGTGAGAGTCAGATCTATGTGTCGAGGGATCCCGGAAGAGTGGTCTCATCCCGAGTAGTGTACGGTGTTTCTTTCGTGATTATTGGCTTGGCTTCGACCCCTTGGTTAGTCTATCACGTTCTCTCTCCCCATCTCATTTTCTCTCACACACACTCTCTCTCTCCCTCTCACGATCGCTCTCTCCCCCTCTCTTGGGGTTCGACCAGCCGAGCCGCAAACGGTGGCATGAAGGGCACCGTTGGGACGCTGGCGACGAGAGGAGCACGGTGATGCCACTCTTGAGGTGAACCGTGGAGCGTGGTGGCGGGATCGGGCCAGAGGAGCCGTGACACCCCTTGGCTTGCATGCGCTCGGAACGACATTTTCGGCCCGAACAAGGTAGGGGGATGGATTCCCGACATCACTAGGATCATTTATACTTCCATGCCCATCGTCTTTACGTCTCCCACAAGCATGGACATCATCTTTTTGGTTTTTGTGCCATGAACATTGTCCTTATGTTTTGATCCATCATGAACATCGTTGCTAGGTTTTTAGGCAATTGAATGTTGTTATGAGATGGTGGAATGGCAGGGAACGGGATTTTAGCAAGTTTCCCGTCGATCCGGGTCGACCGGGAGGGGTTTCAGTTTCGAACCCCACGGATTCGGCTCTCTGGTAGGGTGGCAGTCCTACTAGAGACCGTTTCTTGGTAACAGTAAGGCGGTGGACTTTGGTGGTCCACAGCCTACGCGTTACAGGCCTTGTAGCGGCCCATTAAGGGTGCGCCACACCCCTTGTGGCGGCTGGACCTTAGGCCGCTAGAGACTGTTGACTGAGTCATTTGACTGTTGACCCGTTAAGGCGGTTAGCCTGGCGGTTTAGCATAAAACCGCCAAAGTTCCTTAGCGCACCAACCTTTGAGCGCCAGAGCATGTTTTTACTGTGAGTAAATAGAGTCTCAGGTGCGTCTAGCGGCCCACTGATGGAGCGCCACATCCCTTGTAGTGCCCCTACCTTTGACCGCCAGAGACTGTGGCGGGTCAACACTCAACCGCCATTCTTCTACAGATTCTAATTCATGCATGTTTATTTCCTTATGCATTCCATATTACATATTCGTCATGTTTAAAGTATTTTATAAACTGTGGCATATTTCTACATCCCTGAAGAGGCGTGATCTCGCACGGGTACTGAGCCGGAGAAGATGACCACAAAGTGTAGACTTCAAAGAAGGGAAACTAATAAGGGGGCCCAGGGATGGTTCCCTAGGGAAAACCCTTTGATGCCTAAGTCAGCGGACTAGTAGATGATGCGGGACAGACTACGACTCGACCTAAACTCTAAGCAAGCTCGCGATCGTCCCTATCGAGGGAAGCGTACGGACGTGCACGGTTGAGAAAAGCTCTTGGGAGGCTTCACGGGTTCCAAGCGGTATCGGGTCTGCTCAGTAGTCCTATCTGGCATATCCAGTATTCGGGATCTAGGTCGTCACAATTGGTATCTAAGCGTTATTGTGTGAAGTACATGGGAATCCAAGATATACAGTTTTCAGAGTCCTGAAAGTCTAGTACAGTCATTCACTAGCATTAGGTTTGCGATTCATGATCGCTTCATTTTTCGTGTATCGTCTTATGCGTGTCGGATTAGCACTGTACAGGATGGTTCTTCTCTCGTCCGGATGTGACAAGGTCCTTCCTTTTCGTCATGATGTCTGTCTTGATCATGTTGTACTTGGTAGTACTCGTCGAAAGGCTTGAATCTGCAGTACATTGTTCGAGATTTTCCTGTCATTTGTTTAGGTTGTTGTTTACTTTTCTAGTTGGTATGATGGTCGTACACGTTCTTATGTTATTTTGGTCATCTCGGCTTGAGTCTGCATAGCTCCTGATGCATTTCACTTCTTTTGAAGTGCTCGATTATATTCCTTGATTGAGAAGATGCTCAGGGGACCTAGGGTTTTCCCTTCCTGGTGAGCTTCTGTTAGTGAGCTTGATACTTCTCATCATGTTTGGTGGAGTCTTATCGAGGTAAGCCTTGGAATTGCTGTCTTAGCGATGCCTTTGTCCTATGTCTACTTAAGTGGGGACTATATTTCTTCTGAGCCTGACCTTCTCCTCACTCTACGGTTCCTTGGCTTTGGACTCCGTCATCGTGTTAAGAGCTATTGCGTACCGTGTTGTCGTGCCTTGTCCAGCGGCCGATGTGTTGTGAAGGCTCATTTATTATTTCAAGACGTGAAGGTAAGCAGAGATTCACATTTTTCTCCTTGTGCTTTGTGCTGATGCTGGTGCTCTCTTTCTTTGCACTTTGGCTTCTTGTGATCGGTTATTCACTGGATCAGTACTCATGTCATGCTATTTGAGATTTTCATGAATTGCGATGGCGCCGTGTGTGTGCTGAGATGCGGACACCGAGGTATTTTTCTAATGCCTGTGTGCATTGTATGAGTGCACAGCGGAAGCATGTGGGCTAATAGCCCATGGGCCGAGGATCTTGTTGTGAGATTCTCACCATTTGAGAGGTTTGTCTTGCTCGATGTGACTTCATCTTGGCCTCTTGTGCCTTGATGTCGTCTATTGCCGTGCTGTTGTTGGAGTCCTTCTGGTGTTGGCATTGGCATTTGTGAGTATTGGGGAATCTGTCGGCATTCCTGCTGATTGAGTACCCTCTTCCTCTCTTCTCTTCCTGGCTTGCCTGCGTCTCTCTCTGTTGCTCTGAGTGTGCAGCCCCTTTTTTTGTCTGTGTGTCTTATGTTTCCTCTCTGTTGTTTTTTGTTCGCCGGTGGAGAGGAAGGGTTTTTATACCCCCTTCGCCTGTGGCTGGCAGTCGAGTGGCGGGAAACCCCCCCATTAAATGGGATTTGACCTCCCGTAGGGTGATAACCAGCGTGGCTTCTTCTTGGGGTGGCAGCTCAGTTGTACCCGCTACGCGTCACGGATCCCCGTAAGGTGGTGTGAGATCTTCCGTGTCAGACGGGCATGGGGAGACCGTGCCACTGAAGAATGGGGCTGTGCCGCTGAAGGCGTCCAGGCAACTGTGCTGTGCCGCTGGAGGAGCCTCCACAGCGTGTCGTTGAAGATGCTAATGAGGGCAGCTGACGTGTACCGTTGAAGGGTCACATGAGGTGGTGTGTCGCTGAAGGGTACATGTGAGGGTGTGCCGTTGAAGGCACTTTATAAGGGTGTGCCATTTGAAGGCACTAGTTGAAGGTGTGCCATTGAAGGGCACATGGGTTGTGCCGTTGAAGACACTACTGAGGGTGTGCTGTTGAAGGGCTTGTTGGGGCGTGCCGTTGAAGACTACGATAAGCTTTTGAAGGAACTTGTGAGCGTGCCGTTGAAGGGCACAGGTGTGCCATTGAAGGCCATTAGTGAGCGTGCCGTTGAAGGCTACACCAGGTCTTTCTTGAAGGGGATTGGGCTTGCCGCTGAAGGGCACCGGAGCGTGCCATTGAGGGGCACGTTGGGGCGTGCCGTTGAAGGCACTTTTGTGAGTCTGTTGAGGTGAATTTCCTGGCTTATTCTAGACCCGACTGACGATCTGTTTGATTCTCTTAGGGGGCCCACGGGCAGTGAGCTTCCCTAGGGGTTGGCTTCTCTTCGTTGTCGTGATTTCGGAGATGGCTACACGGCAGCATGTTGTCCGTTCGGAGGGTTCGGGCAGGATGTATCCTCCGGGGTCTCTTCGGTTGGAACTGTTATTGCTGTTGGGCTGGCAGGGACATATGGGCGTGCAATTTTGCACGTCCACAAATGCCCCCCACCCACGGATAGTGCGGGCGAAGGATGAGTCGGGCGGTACCCGTGGGTGCACTGGTTCTTGGGTGAGACCCAGGGTCCCGGCGTCCGGAGAAGACAACGTGGTGCGGACACCCGAGCACATGAGCGGCCCGGTTCAGGGAGCCGCCGGTACCACACACGGAGCACCACGTGAGCCTGAGCCTGATCTTCTCTCTGCTTTACAGTTGCTTGGCTTTGGACCTAATCTCTGTGTCGAGAGCCGTTATGTACCATATTTTCGTCGTGCTGTGTCCAATGATCGATGTGATGTGAGGCTCATTTGTCATTTTCAGGACGTAAAGGTAGGCTGAGATTAGCACTTTTTCTTGGGCTTCGTGCTGAAGCTGGTACTCTTCTCTGTTGCACTTAGGCTTTTTCTACTCGGTGACTCACTGGATCAGTGCTCGGGGCGTGTTACATTGTGATTTCCTTGGATTACGATGATGCCTAGGGATTGCAAAGATGCGAAAGTCGAGGCTCTTTCTGATGCCTTCGTGCGTTATTGAGTGCACAGTGGAAGCGTGTGGGCTGATAACCCACAGGCCGAGCATCTTTTCGTAAGATTCTGACTAGTCAAGAGAATTGTTTCTTCTCGACGAGACTTCGTCTTAGCTACACGTGCCTAGACGTCATCGTGACCATGCCGTTGTCGGTCATTTCTCGAGTTTTGGTATTGGCATTTGCGAGCATTGGGGAAATTGTCAGCTTTCCTACTGATAGAGTACCCTCTACTCTGCATTCCTTCTCGCGGGTGTTGTGCTCTCGAGGTATATTTGTAATCCTTGAGATGTGTTCCCCGAGATTATGATTTTCGTTGTCGTCTTGTGGTCGATTTCCATTGTTGTGGGTCCTTCCCTTCCTTGGTGGACGGTCTGATGCGCGGCTTGTCCCTGTAGTTGTGTGTTCAGCTGTTCCTGTACCTCGTGGTGACCCTACTTGCAGTGGTACTCCGTGGTTCTGTGGGTTGTACGGAGCCAGAATCCTGTAGGTGTTATTGTTATTGGTTGTTATTTTTGCAAGTGCTATTTCCATATGATTTTGTGTCTCAGTGTTGGACCATTATCTTGTCAGTTAGCTTGCTGTACTCTTGTTCCCTTGTTGGAGTACCTTGCGACTCGATCAGAGGTAAGATCTGAATGAGGACTGACCTAATGGTGTCTTTGGTCCCGTGCTGTTGTTGTTGGCGTTCTACGTGCCAGGTGTTCCCTGTTACCTTGGGCACTGGAGCCGATGTTGTGGTTAGGCTGGCGATTGTGAGGACTTTGTTCCCTCGCTTAGGCTGCTGCTTGATGTGTCCGTTTGGCCGTTGTGTCTCTTGTCCTGTGAGACATAAAGCGATGTTGCCTGCTTCAGAGGTGTCAGACTTGGGTTCACTCGTGCCGTGCTCACTCCCGAGCGTGCACTTGTAATTGTGGTCTGACAGTGCGTTAGCTCTGTTGGGGATTGTAAGGCAGCCGCTTGTTCGACTTGTTTCTTGAGCCGCCTCTTGAGATTCTTCCTTCTATTCTTCTCTTGTTTCTTGGCGATGGCCGCCTCCAGGGGAGTAGGAGGAGGAGGCATTGGAACTGGAGCTGACAGATCCCTATGGGGATACCGTCGAGCTGGTGTCTTTGCAGGGCGAGGTCAATGGCTCCTTTTTGCCCGGATCTCGATCCAGGCACCTTCTGATTGTTGTAGTTGGAAGGTAGCATTGATCGCCTGTTCAATGACCTCTGGTGGTAGTTCCTAGTAAGCAGGGATGTGAGGCTGGCGTCTGAAGACGTGGATGCAGTTTGATGCCTTAACCACGGCAGCTGTGGCTTTTGCTGAGGAGCAGCCCGAGGTGTACGACTAACATCTTGCTTCCTGGCCTGACGCCTATGGTCTGACTGAGGGCAGGGTCGGGTGACACCCGACGATATGTTGGGGCCTTGCTGAACCTGGTGACTGTCTTGCTTTCGCGCGTCGGATGGCCCTTGTGGTGGTGGACCCAACTTGCGAACTGTTGGGAGGACCTGATCCGGTGGAGCCAAGACCTCACCCACCTTTTGCTTTCCCTTCCTATCCTCGAACGTCGGGGATAGAGGTAAAGTAGGGAGAGGGCGAGAAGAGCTTGAGGAGCCCGTCATATTCTTGCCTACCAGGACATCCTCTCGGCCAAGAAGGACTTAGAGGAGCCTAGCAGTGTCTTCTCTGGAAAAGGGCAGAGACTCTAGCTCCTGTCAAGGACGCCATTGCGCAGCCGGAGTGACAAGGGCTGGTTGACCGGCTTGTGGTGTCGGGGAATCAGGAGAGACCAGAGGAGCAGAAGGATGAATGACGTTGGCCGAGAAGGTGTTAGAGATGTATGCCCCTCAAGCCAATCACAAGTGTTGTGATGGCAACATTTCTTGTACAATTTCATTCAATAATGATAATGGCATTTCTTCATTATGTTCTTAGCACATTAAGGTGTGTATGTTGTAATGTGATGAAGTCCTTGGATATGAGTTATGATGGCTGGATCATGATGAGATTGTGATAATAAGATCAGTCATCTAGATGTTTGTATTCTAAATGTTCTTGGTCGTGAGATCTTCAATAAGGGACATTGAAGATTCAGATAAACTGGTGCACGTGGTACTCACTCATGTGATAAGGGTGGTCGATCTCATAACCACCGGTGTGGTGACATCAAGGTACACGTGCAGGTGCTCATTAGTGGAATGAGTTCAAAAACCCAAGTGCACACCCCCCATAGCCCTAACCCTAGCCGCCCCCACTTCAACCTCTCATGCCCCAGCCCCTTCCAGCTCCCTTCCCACTACTTCCCCCACAGCCCCATATCCCAAGTTCGGCCATAGCATCCCCAGAGGTTCCACAACGTCGCCCACCCCTCGGCGTAGTGGAATCATTGATCTGCTGCTTACAGATTCGAGTCTGGTTCTGAGGCTCAATTGCAGAATCTACCACGACTCCCACGGAGTGAATTAGTGCAAACTCTCTTCTGTGGAGTTGTCCTGCTTCGAGTCGGCTTCGCTCCAGAAGTGGTCCTTTCCTATTTTGACCTCAGCACTGATCACGTCACCCATTCTCGTGTGGCTGCACCAGATTCAAGCCAGAACCTGAAGTCTGATTGGCAGAGGCTGCATCGACTTCCACGGTGTAATTCATCTTAAACTTTGTTGTGAGGGTTGATTCTTCTCCGAGCCCTCTGCGTTCCAGAGGTGGTTTCGCCCCATTTTGATGTCGGCACAGTTCGTGGTGCCTGATCTCGTGCGACTGTGCAGAGCTGGTGCGAACCAGTCCGCCCAAAGTGTGCAACCGACTAGCCAAACATGTCACACCTTCACTGTCGATCTTCTGGCCGAGCCTTCTTCATCGAAGTCGTACCCCTCGACGTCCTGAAACCATCCCAAGTGGTTTCGTCACGATCCGACCTCCGTGCTAAGCGTACCACCCCGGGCATCCTGCCCATGTCTGCCTGCTCATCCAGAAAATAGAGGTGTGTCCCAAAAGCGACCGCGACCAGCCCTGAGCACCGACGGCCATAAAACATGGTTGGTGCGTAGAGCTTCCAGTTCTACAACCAACCACACTGGTCCCGCCTCATTCTGAGGTCCCCGATGGGAGTTTTCCCTCCTGCACGGCGACTGCACCAACCTGCCCTGCAAGACAGAGTTGCACAGGTTGGCTTGTCGGCCCCGCCCTGCCCACCAGCGACCTCAAATCGTCACGGAGCTTTGCAGAGCACTACAGCACTCCTACAGTGATGTTTTGGCGCAAGCGGCACCACTCTTGGAGTCCTATGCACAACGTACCAGTCCGAGTTCTTCTATTCTGCCCTGCAAGACAGCAAGTGACGATTCGCTCGAGCATTCCCTCCCCCGCGTGCCCCCCTCCTACATGAGGGTACTGGTGTACCGTGAGCCCCTCCCCGAGGTCCCCCTCCCAGCGTGGAGGTTATTTCATTTGCTTGTACTAGCAGGGTCAGCCGGAAGCTGTCCAGGCGAGCCGACAGTACCCCCGAAGTCATCCAAATTCTGGGTGACCTCTCGCCTCGTATCCAAGAGATGTGCCTCAAGCAACACATTCCCCAGTGGCAGAGCTCCGCATAGCAGAGGTATTTCCAGCATCTCTGGACACCCTCGCAAGTCCGGGGGCAACCCCCATTTTACTAAAAAGACACTAGAGGTCTCGGCTATGAACAAGACCTAGACTTTTGTATCTAGAATACGGTTCATGTCATGGGACCACCTAAACCAGCTACTGACCCGGTTGTCGTCAACACCAAGTTCGACAGCTCGGGAGACAAGGGAGAGGAGATTCTAATCTCACTCCCAATCAGGACTAGCGCTCCAGTTCTAGCACTCGACGAGACTTCCTCGCCCGTCCACGAGGACGTGGAGACCGAGGAAACCTCCACGGTCTTCCAACTAGTTCCAGAGCCTACCTCGCCACACCTTCCCCCTGAGGAAGGCCTCCAGAACGAAGATCGTGAGGCATCACTGACATTGGCAGGCAACTCCGACCAAGTCTCCAAAATTTTGACAGATAGCTGCCAGTCCAATGTGGACGGCTCGGGACAACCCTTGTCCAGACCCAGCAGTGACAACCTTCAAGTTCCAGTAGCCTCAACCACTAGCTTTGAAGACCCATGGGTGTACGAAGTTGCCGCTGATGATGAAGACTTTGTCGACTTTCAGCCTGCTCCTCCCGAGCTGGAGAATGGTGGCCAGGTAATCGTCGATGAGCTCATCGAGATCAATCAGGGCAATGATGAGGCCCCTCAGCCCACATTCCTCAGTGCTCTCCTCACTGAAGCAGAGAGGTAGGACTACAAGCAATTCCTGCTTGAATACAAAGACTGCTTCACCTGGACATACCAGGAGATGCCTTGGTTAGATCCCTCTGTGGCGGAGCATGATCTAGTCATATCTCCCACAGCCACACCAGTCAAATAGCCCAGCGGTGTATGGGCCATGAGCTGGAGCTCTAGGTCGCAGTCGAAGTAGATAAGATGGCGGAGGTTGACTTCATCGAGCCGTGCATCTATCTAGTCAGGCTCGCTAGCATTGTCCCAGTCAAAAAGAAAAATGGTCAAGTCCGTATCTGCATCGACTTCAAGGACCTCAACAAAGCCTATCCAAAGGACAACTTCCCAGTCCCAATCACAGAGACGATGGTCGACATGACCACCAGAAATGAAGCCCTATCTTTCATGGATGGGTCATCAGGCTACAACCAGATCCGGATGTCCCTCCGAGACAAACGGTCTTTGCAGATCAGGCTCCGTTCCACCCAAATGAGTGCCACTTGGCCGATGCTTCCCTATATTTTGGGGAGCCTACTCTAGCCATCCCTGAGCCTCTAAAGGACAAAGGGAAGTAAAAGGTGAGCTATGAAACTGACGAAGGGTAGTTGTTCATCGTCAATCAAGACATGGTAAAGCTGTACAGGCTAAGCCTCCAGCCCACCTCCAAGCCGACTCAGTCGGAGAGGCGAAGTATTGACTTTCAAGTCAACCTCATCAACCGAGTCATTGACCAGAGTATCTCCTTACCGCCCAAATGCCTTCAACTCTCGTCCCAACGGGAAGAGTATAAGGTGGAGCAGTTGAAGACCTTCACAGTCTCCTATCAACGGAGAAGAAGGAGCAACAAGGGCAAGGGAGACAAGCCAATCATCCTTTACAAAGGTGACTTAGTCCCACCGTGCCCTCCTGAAGATGACTTTGGTTGGGATACTCCTGTCGATGTGGCGCCAGAGCCAGTCCAAGAGATAGATGATATGCCAAAGCACATCAAGAAAATGTGTAAAAAGTAGCACATCCCGCAGGCTCAGGACCCCGCGCGAGCAGCATACTTCCACAAGCTGTGGAACCCTCCACAGGTCCATGGGCAACCTCCCTTCTCCCGCAAAGACACGTGGGACTCGGCTATGACCAAGAAAGAGACTTCGAGGTCCACTGTGCAGTCAATGCCGTAGGACCGCTACCTCCTCATCACGGGCAAGCTGAAGTTGAGCCCAAGATTGCTGACTCTGTAAGAGAGTCCAGTGGGGTGTCAATCACGTCATTACCTTCATCAGAAGTCAACAGTAACCACCCCTCAAAGGGAGAAGCAGCCCAACCTGCTAACCGCCAATAACATGGGATGAGTCCCTCGACTTCAAGCCACGAGCAAAAGTGCTTTGAAGAATTTGAAGTCTACTAGGCAAGCACTGATGATGAGGGAGACTTCGTTGACCTCCAACTAGCTCCACCTGAGCTTGAAGATAGTGGTCAAGCAACTGTGGATGAATTGATTGAGATCAATCTCGGAAGCAAAAAAGACTACCGCCAAACCTTCGTCAGTGCTCTCCTTAGTGAGAAAGAAAGGTAATCGTATCGACAGCTCCTAGAAGAGTTCAGGGATTGTTTCACTTGGACTTATAAAGAAATGCCCAGACTTAACCCTTCTATGGCTGAACACGAGCTGGCAATACTTCCAACAGTCAAGCCAGTCAAGCAAGCCCAAAGGCGTATGCGCCACGAGCTGAATAAGCTTGTCGACCTCTTTATTGATCTAGTTGATCAGCTCTGGTCGCATCCTCCTGGGCGGCTGCTTTCCCTCCTCTACTCCAAGAAGAGAGAAGTCCGGAGCGTGCCGCCCGCCCCCGGGGATAGAAGCTCTCGAAGGGCGTCGAGGCAGCATCCAGGAGCGCCCTCGTAGCCCCTCGACCCAGCGACAATCGGAGTTGTCCCTCCGATTGCGAGACTTTGAGAGGCGTTTCGCAGATCAAGAGCGCACCCTCCGCGCCTTGCAGAAGACATCTCATGTGGAGGATGAGGAGAAATCCCCATTCTCTGATTACGTCTTGA